>VDFB02332730.1:0-48254 GCA_007258455.2 Sequoia sempervirens
AAGTAGAGACATAGCCGTTCTAGCAAGAGATAGTGCGCTCGCTTTATAATGTGAGCACGTTATATCTTTCACTAAAAAGGGTAAAAAACACAATATACCCATGATGTCAGCCCACGTTCTGCATATTCTCCTAGTTTTGTTGATATACAATTGAAGTTTGGAGGGGAACAAGGTTTTGAAAAAGTCAAATTGTTGAGGAGTTTGAGGAAAGAAGAACCAAAGGCTACATAATTGGGTAGAACTCCTCCATTTGAAACTCTGGTTTTTTAGGTATGTGAAGTTTTTGTACATTTTTTCTCATTCTATCATGGCTTGCTTTCATTTTTGTTGTTTTGCATATTCCATGTTGATCATTGTTTGTTTGTCATGTTACAACCTTAGGTTGTCAATGGACATTTTAAATTACACAATTCTATACACTTTCCAATTACATTTTTAAACCACATCTCTTTGAGGCATTTTGTTATTTAACAATTGACTTACTTTGTGTATGCTTCCAAAGCTTTCATTGAGGTATTTTGTCAAACAGTTATACAAACTAGTTGATTGCCTTGTCTATTCTACCAAATTTTCCATACATGTCTCTAAAAAATTGGAATATACTCCTAATGCAGTAGGGGGAGGCTTGCAACACACAAACACACAACTCCAATCTGCAAACACAAATTTCAATTTACATTTTCATCAGGACCTCTTCATTCAACATATTCACATTGTTCCTTGTAGCATATCAAAGTCACTCAATCGTGCATAATTCCACTCACACAACCTTTCAACTCACAACACAACACAAATTAGGGACCCATTACAGAGCCTTTCAACATATTCAACAATCACCAATGCTTGTTTTGTACCAAACTACACAAATTAGGTTTTCTACGCTTTTAAGGGACCAAATTAGCCCACTTTTACAAAGGGACCACTTTCAAAACATTTCAAAATCTCCTGAAACCTTGGGGAAGCACTTTATATCTATCAAAACTTCAAATTACAACATTAGATTGTAGACATTCAATCATTTACCACCCAAACCATAAAACCCTCTCCCTAGGCTTAAAAACCCTAGGTTTTATTGAAAGTAGCATTTTCCAAACACTCCAAAACTTGACAATTGTTCAAACAAGTCTAAAATACCTTACTCATGCTCAATCTAACATAAAATAATGCTGTCCAACTCAGAAACTCAATTTCACTCACCAAAACCTCATTTTTCTTAAGGAAAACTCAACATTTCCTCATTTGGTTTGACGCCCAATCCAAGGATCATCCTCCATTCAAGTTTCTCATGGAATTTGATAATGTTCCCCTCCTAAAACAAACCATTTCAACTTCCAAAACTAACATTTGAAAGAGGTGACCGTTGGTCTCCCTCTTTAATACACTTTTACAACCCTGGTGTAGGAGCACCTACACCTCATCCTCCTTATTTGATCATTTGATGGTAATTAGGAGGTTAATAGGTAGGTGGATGAGTCTTTGAGCATGTTTTTTTTTTAATAAGGTCAATCAAGACCACTAAGCATATCTTAGGTTGAGTTTTTGAGTTTAGGTGTTAAAATGTGAAAAATGGTGATCTTGCACTAAAGTATCTTTGTAGCCTTTGAAGGAAAGTTTTTGAATTTACATGTAAAGTGTGCAAGATTAGTGTTTTGTGGATGTAATAAGGCTCGTTTCAAGCCATTGGTGTGGTTTTAGTGAGTTATAGGTGCTAGGGATGCAAACTTACAATATGACTAATATTGTTGTTATATCATGTGTAAATGATGTAAACTTGGCCTTCAACGGTCATTAAGGGTTTGAAATTTAGTTGCAAGGTAGTTGGTTAGCGGGATGTGAAGAAGAAGCCTTTAAATGGAATGTAGACAAGGAATGTAAGTTTGATTTGGAGTTTTTGAGAAGAAAATACATTGAAATCTCAAGTTTAGCAACAATTTTCTATGTTTTCATGTTTTTTCCTAACCTGTAACTCATGTAAGGGACCCTATGATGTCTGATTTAAGTGTAGGATGCATGATTTGAGTGCTAGGAAAGAAATAGAAGTAATAAACCTGCTACTACAGTGAATTTTGTGAACAAAAATGCATGTGAATGAGGGCTTAGGCCTAGGGTTTGGAAGAATCTCTATGGGAGGTCATGATGTTTTGAAATTTTAGGCATGTGTAGGCTTAATGTCCTTTTTTCAAGTTGGTTTTAAAGTCTAGGAGGTTGTGGAAGTAGCATATTCAATAAACCCTCTTAAATAGTGCATAAAACACGAGTTTTCAGGTTTGGCATGATTTTTTTTGTACCAGAGGAATCTAGTTGTGGTTTTGGAGGTTTGGGAACCTAAGAAATGTTTCCCCAAGGTTTCAAGGTCTTGTGATAAGTTTGAGGGCATGTTGCTTTGCAAATTAGGCCTAATTAGCCTAATCAGGTCAGCTTAGAAGGGGTGTTTTTGGGGATTTGGTCCAAAGTACTTGTACCTAACATTGAGATATGTGTAATAACTCTGAAATGGGTGTCTAAAACCATCAAGATTTTGTTTGGTGTTTTGGAGAACATTTGAGTTATTGGGAAAAATTTGAGTTTCCACTACTACTAGGGTTCAAGGGGTGAAAGTGTGAAATCTAAATTTTGATGATTGTCAAGCTTTGAGGATTGTTTGGTTTGTTCAAATAGGTCATATTAATCTTGTTAGATGTCTCTTAAAGGCATGTTGTCAAATTGGTTGTGATTGAGCATCCCAGGTTTACATCAAACCCTTCACTATTTGTTAATTTCACAACTTAGCACTTTTTGCACATTTTGAAAATTCTACTACCTATTTAAACTATTTTGGTTTTCATATCTATTTCTAAATTACCTCATCAGTAAAGCTACCTCATGACCTATGTTGTCTATTTATGAAGCTTTGAATGACATATATATTTTATTTATTTTAATGGATACATTTTTGAAGAACTAATATTCGTCTCATTACCATGCTACAGGTAAAATTATCTGCCATGTTGAAGAAATAACAAGGAAGAAACCAACAGAGGAAGAGTATGAAACCTTCAAAGCAAAAGAGAGAGAATGGGTGGTGACATATCGTGAAAAGAAGAAATTGGAAACAATTGATGAAAACAAGCCAATTGAAGAGGAACCTCAACCGTCAAAAAGAGAAAAGAAATTTGCAGCACAAAGGGAACGAATGTGAAAGAGTCATGCTAGGATAGATGTAGATACCGTAGTTGGAGACACACCCTCTACCGCAAGTGAATATGAAGGGACACCGTTAAGCACAAGTGAATATGGAGGGACATCATCTACTACAAGTGAATATGATTGGACACCATCCATCGCATCTCAAGTTGAGAGTACATCATCAGATTTGACGAAGAAGGTATGCCATCATCCCCACGTGAAGATCGTTGTATGTATTCTACTCCACCCTTGATCGAAGGTACACAATCTAGCCCACGTCAATTAAATATTGATGAAATTGCTAATGTTGAGATGTATGCACCTAGGAGAACACAACCTAGAATTTTGCGTAGAAAGCCAAAGTTTTTGATTAATATTGATGAGGATATTTTGCAATACATGGAAGGTAAGATTCCAAAATGCACTTGTAGAAGATATGTTGATAAGATATGACAAATCTTCTTTGAAAGGCTAAATGAGACCGCAAGATGTCAACTATTTGTTCAAATGATGCAGGGTTTAAAGTATAGAAACACCATGAAGACTCTTGGGTTGAGAACATCGAATGCATCAAGTGAAAAAACTATTGTGAAGAATCTAATGGATGCTTATGAGAGTGTGGGTAAGACCTCACGCTCAAAGGATAGTAATGTCACCCGATGCATCATTACATCGACTTTGGTAAGCTATCAAACAAAAAGATCTCATCTCATTAAAAAGACAAGTGAACAAATGAGAATTAGTAGAAAAACTTTATCAAAAGTCGTTCAAAGGCGACAAAGAATTGAGGGCACTGATTCAAATGAATTATGGGCATTCTCGGGAAGACTGCCACATAAAGATAAAATTTTTGTTGAAGCATTGAGAACACTAATTGAAGAGTATTGGAATAATAATACAAGGCCATCTCTGAATCAAAGGGATGTCGTAAGAAGGAGAATTGGTAGTCGGAACCATGAGCCACATCCAAAGCATTTTTTGGATACGACTCAAACCCAATTTTTTCATAAATTTTAAAATGATTATCCTAAAATTAGTATTTCTCAAAGTTTTTTTGAAATGCTTAAACCTTTTTATGTCAAGATAAATCACACACGCACTACTTGTTGTTGTAGACTACATTTTGAATTCTCTAACCATTATGATGTTTATCGTTGTATATGTTTAGATTTGCATACTAACGATGTTTTGCAGGATTGTGGCATAGAAGCCCCACCAAAATCTTCAAGAGATTTTTTATCAAAATTTTTATGTCAAATAGAGGATGGCCAAATATTCTACAGGACAACATGCTTGGATGGTTCATGCGAGTGTTGCGGTGGCTTGCAACGAATGCCAGTATGTCAACATATGGAAAGCATAAATGAGGTGAGATAAAAACTAGTAGAGTTCAGGAAGTGTAAAATAGTGGCATACGCTACAAAAGATGGGTCTCAAGCAAAAATGTGTGATTTGGTTATTGAGAAGATTCTAGTGTATCAATTTATGTCCATGTTTCATGAGAATCTAGTGTATGAGTATGCAAGGCATACCCATAGAGCCCGATGGCTGACACACAATCTCAAGCTAAAGGACACCTTTCCAATTGGAAGAATAGTATCAGTGGTTGACTTTGCAGAGAACTACACTCTGTAGCCATAGTGTGAGGTGCACACAGTATTACAACTCCACACAGGTTTCGATATTTGTGCACATAACATTCATTCATGCAACTGATAGTACAGAGGACCAAAGGAATGTATTGAGGGAGTATCACTTTTATATTAGTGATGATCGCACACATTCTCCAGCAGTTCAAGGTTGCTTCCGTGATGTTCTATAGTGATTTGCCTCGAGGGGTATAGCATACGATTGACATATAATATGGTTAGATAACTGCGCAACATAGTTCAAGAACGTGTGCATGTTCTATCGATTGTGTAGGATGCATCTCACTACATGTGTTCAAGATATGGAACTTTTTGTGAGGTCAGCATGGAAAGGGGGCATACGCGTGAAAAGAGCATTAGCACGAGAAGAGTTAAAGTATAAAGATAGTGCAAAGTTGACAGATGCAAGATCAATTGTTGAGTGGTGTAATGCTTTGATGGGTCCAGGTAATGAAGGTATGTCTTTAGTTCGTAGATTTTTTTGGTTGATGGATGATACTAACATTGCACCATATGAGGATTGTTGAACACTAACAGGATCGAGTGAGCTACACTCTTTCCTTAGCTCAAATGTAGGTTCATGGAGTATCGATACACGTAAGATGGCATGCTTTTTTTATTCATGTACAATGCAATCCTGGAATGATTGTGAGTCAAGGGAGTGGGTTGACAAATGGTTGACAAGTTATCTTAGCCCACTTCACACGTATCGCCCTCCGACGAAATTGGAACTAACACAAATGGAATCATCGGTCGAATTTGACCACGTATCAGATCTAGTTCAATTAGGTAATATATCTACTTGCTTAGTTTTTGAAATTCCATATTGTTATCTTACTTTGTACTATATTCATAATGTTGACTAATTTCAAGAGATATGCCACACATATCAATGTAGGGAATGTTTATGCAGCTATTGTAGATGAAGAGAATGAAGAGGGAACAACTATTACTTGTGTCGTTGTGTTGAGGCCAAAAATAAATTGGAAGGCCTAGTTATAGATGGAGAAAACATTGAATACCCTACGTGCCTCAGTTGTTGTTACTAGAACGTGGCTTAGAAGGTACCCACATAAGAGTGTTAAACATTGGTTGTTTCAGGACTTTGACATGCATCATAAGATTCTTCATTACTTAAACCTTTTTGTGGAATCCAATGTTCGTTTGATGAAATATGGGGGTAGACCTTTGAACAAGACCTTGTGGAAGGTCTGTGAGTCTGACCATGAGGCAATACTTGACACAATAAAGAGTAGAGTAGACCTAGATGGTTCATTGGATTAATTTGTAAGTATATGCACAATGGTTCTTATTAATTTATATTTGTATCCACGTTAATTTGTTTGATGCCAATGCTATCATCTTAATTTACTTTGTGTATCTATAAGTAACCTGGTAAACATTGATTGGTGTCCCCTTGCAGAAAATGCAGATTTATGAGCCATCTAAGAGAATCTCAGACAAAAAACAATGCAACATCCCTATTTTGATGATCTTGAAAAATCTCAATTATGATTAAATAAGCCATTACAAAAGTGCATGCGAAGCTTGGTGAGGGAATTTCAACTTATTCATTTGAAGTTAACCTTATCATGAGCACCTATGATGTAGACATTATGAGAGCATCTCAAATTTCAAGATATTTTATTCATGAGAGGTGTTGTGTGCAATAGGTATCTTAGAACTCCCAGTGAAGATGTATGGCCAAGAGTGAATAAGTTGAGAGACTTCCATGCCTATCTGTAAGTGCCTTCCATCTATTTTCATTTCATTTCCATTTTGGATGAGTTATTTCTTTTTATTCTTTCACTTTGCGTATTTGTAACTAAACTAGTAAAAATTGATTGGTCTCTCCTTGTAGAAAATGCTGATTTTTGAGCCATCGAAGAGAATCTCAGCTAAAAAATCAATGCAACATCCTTATTTTGATGATCTTGACAAATCTCAATTCTGATTTGAAGCCATTATAAAAGAGCGTGTGAAGCTTTGCGAGGGAATCTCAAGTTACTCATTTGAAGTTAACCTCTAAATGAGAACCTGTGATGTAGACATTATAAGAGAATCTCGAATGTATGAGTGACATTGTAAAATATCTGTGAGAACAGAGTACCTGAGGCATTGTAATAAAATTTACTTGTAATGACATTTACTGAAATATTGAAATTTGGTGCAGGGGCACCAAGGTTATTAAGCAAATTTGGTTCATGGAAGTCTTTTAAGTTAGTTTTGTGTTTTGAGTTTTGTCAATTGAATAAGTTCATAACACATACACAATTGATTTATAATGTAATAAGTCATGTTAGTTACAAAAACAACAGTTAGGCATGATTGGAAAGATGTAGAATCATTTGTAAAGGCTATTTAAGTCAATATTTGAATTTGTAGCCTTTTGAAGGAAAATATTTGAATATGGTTGTAAATGTGAAAGAATGAGGTCTAAGAGTTTGATATACCATTTAGAGAGCTTGGTTTTCATGGAGTTCCTTTCAAAGCGTCTACTTTTATTGTTCCTACAATAAATTGTTTGATAGAGTTGGTGGAATTACCTTTCTTAGTAATCACTATTAGTGAGATTGAGATTGTTAACCTTCAGAGAGTAGGACTTGGGCAAAAGGAATTGGATATGGCTATTGTTTTCAAAGAATTCAAGCAGGATGTTCTTTGCATTGACGCCATTCCTCAATCTCCACTTGATGGCATCAAGGAATGACTGAACTCCATGGTTATAAAGTATTATGAAAGTAGAATGAAATTGTACTAGCAACCAATTTTGAAGACTATTACTGATGATCCAAATAAATTTATTGAAGATGTTGGTTGGGAATTTTTGAATATGGAAGCTAGTGATTCTGATTCTGATAATTCAAAAGAGTTAGATCAAGGATATGAACCCTCTGATGTAGAAGATGAATCAAAATAATATTTCATGTAGCCACCATCAAGAGTGTTACAAGCCAACAAGATGGAGGGAATTCTTATATAAGGATAATTTTCAATGTTGCAGGTACCGACTTTAATACCAACTACAATGGCAACATTGAAATTCCCTAGCAGTATATATGTTGATGAAATTTCCTTTAGATGCAAGGATTTAAAGCACATCAACCATGTGGTACAAATGACTAAATCCCAAAGACGATTTGTAGCAATGAAAGAGTCTAAAAAGATAGAGAGAGCTACACTGGTGACTCAGGAGAAACTTCAACTTTCAAAAATAAAGTCAATTAGGCTGGCAGACGTGTGGATCGGGCCAACATTTGGTGGAAGAGGAAGAAAGATGACTGGAAATCTGGAGGCCCACCATACTAGATTTCGGTATTCAACGATGAGAGTAGAAGAGAGAGCTGATATCATGTATCAAAACATTAAGCATGCATTCTTCCAACCAACGAAGAAGGAGATGATTACTTTGCTTCATTTTCATTTGCATAACCATATCAAGGCGTGGGAACCAAGAAGACCAAGGATGTCCAATTTTATGTGGAGGTAATGGATGTAGTCCAAACTTTAGGAGGGGCAAGAAGGTCAATGTATGATCTTGATGAATTGAGGAAGAACAACAAGAGAGGGAAAGGAAAAATAAAATCAATACAAAGTTTCAAGGATTTGTCACGCAAGTAAGAGAGCTATGGGAGCAGCCTCATCTAAAATATTTTGAACTAGAGTTTGATATACCATTTAGAGATCTTGGTTTTCATGAAGTTCCTTTCAAAGCCTCTGCTTTTATTGTTCCTATGGTTAACTGTTTGGTAGAGTTGGTGGAATTACCTTTCTTAGTAATCGCTATTAGTGATATGGCTATTGCTTTCAAAGACTTTAATTGGATGTACTCCTCATTAACGCCATTCCTCAATCTTCACTTGATGGCATCAAGGAATGGCTGAACTCCATGGTTATAAAGTATTATGAAAGCAGAATGAACTTGTACTAGCGGCCAATTTTGAAGACTATTATTGATGATCCAAATAAATTTATTGAAGATGTTGGTTGGGAATTTTTGAATATGGAAGCTAGTGATTCTGATTCTGATAATTCGGAAGAGTCAAATCAAGGATATGAACCCTCTATATAGAAGAGGAATCATAATCACTCTTCATGTTGCAAGTACCGGCTTTAATACCAACTATAATGGCAACATTGAAATTCCCTAGTAGTATTTATGTAAAGGAAATTTCGTTTAGATGCAAGGATTCAAAGCACATCAACCATGTGGTATAGATGATTAAATCCTAGAGATGATTTGTAGCAATGAAAGAGTTTGAAAAGGTAGAGAGAGCTACATTGGTGACTCGGGAGAAACTTTAACTTTTAAAAACAAAGCCAATTAGGCTGGCAGACGTGTGGATTAGGCCAACATTTTGTGGAAGAGGAAGAAAGATGATTGGAACTCTGGAGGCCCATCATACTGGATTTTGATTTTCAACCATGAGAGCAGAAGAGAGCTGATATCATATATCAAAACATTAAGCATGCATTCTTCTAGCCAACGAAGAAGGAGATGATTACTTTGCTTCATTTTCATTTACATAACCATATCAAGGTGTGGGAACCAAGAAGACCAAGGATGTCGAGTTTTATGTGGAGGTAATGGATGTGGTCAAAACTTTATGAGGGGCAAGAAGGTCAATGTATGATCCTGATGAAATTGAGGAAGAACAACAAGAGAGGGACATGAAAAATAAAATCAATACAGAGTTTCAAGGATTTGTTAAGTGAGTAAGAGAGCTATGGGAGCAACCTCATCTAAAAGATTTTGAAGTAGAGTTTGATATACCATTTAGAGAGCTTGGTTTTCATGGAGTTCCTTTCAAAGCCTCTAATTTTATTGTTCCTATGGTAAACATGTATAATAACCTTCAATTCCTCGAAGGAGAGGTTGTTGGTTGATTTGTAACCCATTTTTTTTTATAAAGAACGTTATTTTCTAGAAATTTACTATTTTTTCTCACTTTTCTTGTTATTGTACGGCCCGTAAAAAAACTAAGATGATATGAAACCTATTAGATGTTGTAGATTGATGAATTATCTTTCATTTTCACCTATTTATAGGTTCTAACTCTTTGTATAGTGAAAGTTATCTTATTTTTACTACTGCTACCTACTTTCACAGTGTTCTTGGATTGAAGGGTTTCATGATGTAATTTGACCCATTCCACTTTTTGTGCCTATTGTAACTTGTGGAATGGGTCCTCTATCTTGTAAAATACATGCCTAACCTATTTAGAATGTTGTGGAGTCAAGGTTGGGTGTTTGGGATGATGTTCTAGGGCTGTAGTAGGGTATTTTCATGATGAAAATGAGGGTTTCAAGTGGTGTTTTGACAAAATGTGGGAAGGAATGTCCATGTAATATATTATTCACCATGTGCAGGGTCTGGTAAGTGTGTTTGGTGCTTTGTTTAGGCGTGGTAGGTATGGGAGATAGGAGTTTCATTAAAACCCCAAGTATTTTGCTTGAAATAAAGGGTTTGGTGTATTAGGGGTCTAGAGGTCTTGGACCTGGAAACAAATAATGGGATTGGAGGTTTTGAAACATAACATACTATTGTTTGAGGAGTTTGAGTGAAGCTCTAGTGTTTAAAAGGTCGTCTCTTTGTAAACAGGGCTAATTTAGTAGCCTTTATGCAAGGTGATGTATTGGATTTTAATGATGGTACAAAGAAATATAGTATGATCTCTTGGGAATTTGTCTTAGGGTCTATGTTAAAGCTTGATTGATGTTTGGTTGGCAATTGGATGACCTTCTCTAAAAGATAATCCCATTTGATGAGATTTGAAGACTATAAATTAGGCAAGGGTTTATTGAAAACCCATACTCGAAACCTTCCCACAGCCAAACAAATCCTAAAACACCTTCAAAAAGGTCTGCACAAACTTAAAAATTCAAGAGATATCACTGCCCCCAAATATTTCTTCAAACCCTAGTAGTAAACCACCATTTTCCACTAAAAAATGCACCATTTGACATCTAGGGCATCACCTAAAAACCCTCTATTCACCTCCCTTGCACACAAAAATTTGCATACATGTTTTATAACCATAACTAAGACTTTGCATCAAGTTATAGAAGCATACAGTGGGTGAAAGGCTTAATATGGCATTTTAATGCACTCAAAACCTTTAAAATAGGGTATACAAACCGACCCTCAATAATTGGCTTCTAAAATGCACAAAATCACTTGAAATCCAACCAAACCAAAACTAAAATGGAGTTAAGTCTGCTTCCCATCGAATTCCATTGAAAAGAGAGCACAATCACCTTGTACGGAACCGTACAGTTCAATGAAACATCAAATCCCAAAGTGCAAAAGGGTAGCAATCTTTGACGGGGTATTACTCAGATACCATGGCACTTACGAAATCTTTGTCTAAACCTATGGAATCATGTTGGGGCCATATAATAACATCTCTCAGTTTTTGTTATCTCAGAGTGGTTTTCCCGTGGTTTCTAGTTTTTAGTTGATGGAAAAAATGTCAAATGCAAGCAGTGGAAAGTTGCAAAGTGGTGCAACTTTCGTTCTGCAACTCGTGTGACTAAACATACTGTTCCAACATGTCCAAATAGGTATTTTTACACTATTCATGGTCCTCTTTCACACCCAAACACACGAAATCACTCTGAGCTACGTTCAACTAAATCGATCCCTTAAGGGTCCAAAGTGCAAAATGGCTACAAACTTCAGCATGCTACTACTCAGATACTGTGATTCTTAGAAACTTCTCATCTAATCCCATGGGATAGTGTTGGGCCCCTCTACAATAACCTCTCTCAATTTTTGTTATCTTAGAGTGGTTTTCCTATGGTGTCCAGTTTTCAGTTGATAGAAAAAGTGTCAAATGGAAGCAGTGGAAAGTTGCAAAGTGGTGCAACTTTTGTTCTGCAACTTGTGTGACCAAACAAACTATTCCAACGTGTCCAAATACGTATGTTTACACTAGGCATGGTTCTCTTTTGCACCCAAACACGCGGAATCGCTCTGAGCTACGTTCAACTAGATTGATTCCTTAAGGGTCCAAAGTGCAAAATGACTGCAAACTTCAACTTGTTGTTCCTCAGATATTATGATGCTTAGAAACTTCTCGTATGATCCTATGGGATAATGTTGGGACCCTCTACAATAACCTCTCTTAGTTTTTGTTATCTCAGAGTGGTGTTTCTGTGGTGTCCAATTTTCAGTTGATGGAAAAAGCGTCAAATGCAAGTAGTGGAAAGTTGCAAAGTGGTGCAAATTTCATTCTGCAACTCATGTGACCAAACGAACTGTTCCAATGCATCCAAATAGGTATGTTTATTCTATGCATGGTCCTCTTTCACACCCAAACATGTGGAATCGCTCTAAGCTATGTTCAACCAGATCGATTTCTTAAGGGTCCAAAGTGCAAAATGGCTGCAAACTTTAGCATGTTGTTACTCGGATATCGTGACACTTAGAAACTTATCATCTAATCCTATGAGATCATGTCAGGCCCCTCTACAATAACCTCTCTCATTTTTTGTTATCTCGGAGTGGTTTTCCCGTGGTGTCTAGTTTTTAATTGATGGAAAAAGTGTCAAATGCAAGTAGTAGAAAGTTGCAAAGTGGTGCAACTTTCGTTCTGCAACTCGTGTGACCAAACAAACTGTTTCAAAACATCTGAATAGGTATGGTTATGCTATGCATGATCCTCTTTTTCACCCAAACACGTGAAATTTCTCTGAGCTACATTCAACCGAATCGATCCCTTAAGGGTCCATAGTGCAAAATGGCTGCAAACTTCAGCATGCTATTACTCGGATACCGTGATGCTTAGAAACTTCTCGTTTGATCCTATGGGATTGAATTGGGCCCCTCTACAATAACCTCTCTTGGTTTTTGTTATCTCAAAGTGTTTTCCCTATGGTGTCCAGTTTTCAATTAATGGAAAAAGTGTCAAATGGAAGTAGTGGAAAGTTGCAAAGTGATACAACTTTCGTTCTACAACTTGTGTGACCAAACAAAATGTTTCAACGCTTCTGAATAGGTATTTTTACGCTAGGAATGGTTCTCTTTCTCACCCAAACACGCGGAATCACTCCGAGCTACATTCAACCGAATCGATCCCTTAAGGGTCCAAAGTGCAAAATGGTTGCAAAATTTAGCATGTTGTTACTCGGATACCGTGATGCTTAGAAAATTCTCGTCTAATCCTATGGGATCGCGTTGGACCCCTCTACAATAACCTCTCTTAGTTTTTGTTATCTCGGAGTAGTTTTCCCGTGGTGTCCAGTTTTCAGTTGATGGAAAAAATGTCAAATGCAAGCAGTGGAAAGTTGCAAACTGGTGCAACTTTTGTTCTGCAACTCGTGTGACCAAATAGACTGTTCCAACGCGTCCGAATAGGTATGTTTACACTAGGCATGGTCCTCTTTCACACCCAAACACACGAAATCGTTTTGAGCTACGTTCAATCGAATCAATCCCTTAAGGGTTCAAATGTAATATGTTGAAATAGGCCATTCCACCTATTGTTCAAACTGTGTCTCAGTGATATGGGCCTGATGTAAGTAGGATAGGAGTAGGAATAAGAAAATAGCATTGGTAAAGGCATTGGAAGAGATTACTAACGCTGCCCCTGTTCAAAATTCAAAATTGAGGCCCCTTAAAAGCAAGGCTAGAAGAGGTGAAAAGAAGAAATTGCTTGAAAATAAGTTAGAATGGGTTGGAAATATGGTGAGGTTGTGGAGTTTGATGTGTTCAAAAGGTCTACAAGGATAGGGGAGGTCAAAAGTATGTTATGGCATGATGCCCTAGTTGGGAAAACAAGGGTTTTGAATGAAAAAGAGATGTTTGAGGGAGTAAAAGTGGGTAAAGTCAAGAGGCAACATAATTTGGTGGTCAATTAAGTTTGTGCAGAAAAAATGAAGAGTGTTGGAATAGGTTTTGAGGTTTGGGTTCAAGTTCAGGGGTTTGGTTCACCAGTTAGGCCAAATTTTTTTGGAGGGGGGTTCGGTTTGTTGGTACAAAAATCATGTAAAAATAAAATATAAATATATATGCAGCCTAGAAGCATGCATTAGGATTAGAATATCACATAACATCATATAAACAACAAAACTACCATAAAATTGAATATCATTTAAAACATGCATGATAAATATTTATCGTTGAAACTTGAATTGTAGCTTGATATACAAGTCTATTGATGCTAGGGTTCAATTTGTATGATTTTGAAAAAAAAGCCAACTGAGTAGAGTTATCAGTGTTCTTCATAAATCATAAGAATTTTTTAGTACACTAGCCATTTTGATGTCTTCTTGCAATCTCAAACATTATTTTGTATCATTGTTACATTGGTCTTGAGAGTGGTAGCTTAATATAGCTCCACAATACAAAATCTGGTTTACCTGTGTAGTGTAACAATGGCATAGGCAGATTTTTCTTTCAAAGAACCAAAGGGTGAGTGGACAATTGAAGTGTATAAACACATATCTTTTTGTAATATCAAGGATACTTTTTGAAACTTCCATGCATTGCTAATCTAAAAGGAACTTATGTATCCTTTGCTTAATTGAGTTGTTCCAATCAAAGGATTAAATATATTGGAATCTTTTTATCAATCATTTCATAGAATACCATTTGAAAACATGTTTTTTGCTTTTAGATAAAGTTGTTTACTATCAATAATTAATTTATTCAAGACAAACCATGAAGGAGAACAATGATCAATGCTATGGCTAACCAATTAATAAGTATACACGTGAATAAGTCAAGCATGTACATGTGAATAAGGGAAGCACAAGTAGTCACAAACACATATGCCTTGAATACACACAATATACATAGTATACACAACTTAATACAAAGTATATGCATGAATACAAGGTATAACATGAAAACACGTAAGTCACAGCATACATTGGAACACACGTAGTCACAAAGTATACATGTACGTTGTAAAGTATACACTTGAATACATGTAACTCATATCTATTGAACCATGAATTTATAACATGCAAATATGGACACCATTGATAATTTTTTTTTTTTATTAACCAAATAGCCATGTACGCATACATCAATATATGTTGATATAAGTATAAAATATAGGTACAAAATAGCCATATAGGCTTATGAGAATGCCATATAGGCATACAATGTTAAATATATCCAATACAAAAATATGTACAAAACTGTCATATAAGCATACAACAAAAGGCTCTGGAATCAAAAGTCTTTGCTCTCTAGGCTCTCAAAATAAACTCTTGCCCTTTGCTGGTCGATCGGATGGCGATAGGTCTGTCACTCCTTTCTGATGCACTTGAGGAGTGCTCCTGCTACTCCTCCTACTACTGTTAAGTTCTTGGTGAAGTTTTAACTATTACAATAAGAAGTAAAGACATTAATATATATAAATTACATTATAAAAAATGATATATTTTAAAAAATAATCACTTACGGCCATCTCATGATCACTCTCCATGAGGGAAATATTCACATGCTGATGTTGAGGCGTGCTCAAGCCCTATATAAACCATCCAAATAGAAATTAGACTACGAATCAATAATTTGGTTTGATTTTTACTCAAACTAACATCTATAACAACGGATGTAAATTGAAATTTAGTAATTTGCCTCATACCTCCCCTATCAGAGCCATCGAGGATTGTATAGCAGATGAAACAACGATATCCATTGCCCTCGTAACATTTGGAGGTGTTTCCACAACCAACATCTGAAAATAAAACAACAAATTATTTAATCACAAAAAAGTTACAATAGCGATCCACGTCATGACTTATAGTGTATGAGATATAATGAACAAAATTTTGAGTACTTATTAAACTGTATATTTCTGATTATCATGCTTACTATTTTCCCTATCCATATCTTGTTCGAAAGGACGCGTTTTTAGGCTTTTACCCATAGTGGCAAGCCGCTGAATCGTTTGATTAAATGCTTTCATAGACATGTACGATAACTGTGGTGGCATAGAGAAGGCAGTGAACTGTTTGAAAAAATGCCTCAAAAGAAATGGGGTCTCGTGGTGATGGAATGCCATTACAAACAAATTCACTTCATGGAATTCCATCACCATAAGAACGCATTTCTTTCAGGCATTTTTTCAAAAAGTTCATTGCCTTCTTTATGGTATTATTGCTTACTATTATGCTTTCATAGATATTTTTCCAAGCATCCATAGTTTGTTGGAAAGCACCTATTTTAGGATTTTAGCCCTAGTAGCAAGGAAGCACGATTAGTTTGATATTAATTGGTGCACAATAGTGGTTTACAATTTTTGGCCAAACTGGACACTGAAATAATTTTTTTTAACTAAATCTTCACTTTCGAGCAACTATAGCGGCTAAACCGTGAAGAATTTGAAGATGATGTAAACTAGAGTTTCATGAAATTTTGTCTATAGATTCTAAATATATTTTTTTCAAAATTTTTGGAATTAAATTGCACTTCTTTTTCCATCTCCCTCGAAAACTAATTTTTTTTAGAAAACAACATTTTTAAAAAGCAACTCTCCATAACGATAACTTTTTTTCCATGAAGGATAAAATTCTAATTCTTTCGAATTTAGATTTGTAACTCTGATATCTAGTGCTTCCACTTGGTTAGATAGTTTCTTATTGAATATTTTTTCTTAATCAAGTTTCAAAGTCAAACCAATTACAATTCGACATAGCACGTCCGTATAACGAGTAACTTTTTGTATGTATCAAAATTCAATTTTTTTTTTGTTGGATTAAGGACTTCAATATCTGGTGCACTCATATTTTTTAATTTTTTTTTGATAATTTACTATTTTTCCACATGTGCAAAACAAAGAGTTTGATTTTCAGTGAAAAACCTACATTCACAAGAAATAGAAAATAAATATAATAATAAAATTAAATTTATTTAAAATTATAATTTTTGGAAAGCTTATAATAAGGAATACATACTTACAAAAATAAATTTTAAATGAATTTATTTGATCCTCCAAAAGGTAAATCAAAAGTGGTTTTTTATCAACATTTTGATAGGTGTAAAGGAGACTCCATTATAGGTATGGTTTAAAACTAGTGGGGTTCTATCCAAGGGGCTTTGATCTAAGGTAGTTTGATCAAACCCTCTTCAATTGGAATGCTTTAAATAGAAATTTTTAAGGATTAAATCATTATATTTTCTAAAAATATGTGATTTGAGCAAAAATTAGAATCTCCCAGAAATTGTAAACCACTATTGTGACAGCACATACGTATCATAGAAAAGGTGGCAATCATTTTGAAAAAAAGACCGCATTTCTTCGAGGAATTTTTTGAAACTACTAACTGCCTTGTCTATGCTATTGCTTACTATTATGGTTTCATAAATTTTTTCCAAGCATCCATAGTTTGTCGTGCAGGTGCACCTTTTCAAGCACATGCCTCCATGTGAAGAAATTGCATCACTACTTATGTTGACTTTCTAAACAACTATATTGTAGTTGGAATTTTGTCATCTATCAACATCTAGTTATTAGTTATGGAATGCGAAGTAATGCTTTGAGTTTGAATGATGTGCAATGCAACGTAACCAACGATATGAATATAAACTACACAAATCTATTAAGTATAATTCATTAGTTAAACTCTTTATTCTATTACCTATGTGAAGGTTTGAGTAAATCCACTGGCACTAGGAGGTGTTCCCTCAAAACCTCTAATATTACCCTTTTCAACATCCAAAATCACATATTAAAATACCATTCATAAAACAATGCTATTAACATGTAATACATTTATAATTGTTTACTAGTTACATACCCCACCAATAGGTGTACTGCAAAAATAAGTAGGTGGAGGACCGATGTATCCAATCTCAACACTGTGACCCTGCAATTTTATTGAAATCATAAAACTAAATTAGTTAGTATTTCATTTCAAAATTGAAATTTAAAAAATTAAATTCAATGAACATGCTAACTTTTACTTGAGTATCAATGCCATACGCATCATGCAAAATGTTAGCCACCCTCTCCATCTCCGTAGCTGCATACGGATCCTCTGCAACAGCCTCCTGAGTGTCGATGGGGTCATATGAACAAGTTGCCCTGCAAGATTGACACACATGGGTTCGAAGGCCACCACTCGAAGACTCCCCTGGATGGCGCTGTAGAATAGGGCTAGTATGATGGATGACACTTTGGGTTAAAGTGCTGATCGCCTGTAATGTCTCTACGTTGACACTCTCCTTTGCGATGATAGTCATAACAATGTGCTCATGAGGTGGCCTAGTGAGAGCTCGTCTCCTTTGCCATGTAGGATCTGGCTGTGCTTCGGGCCTATCCTGAGCTGACCCCCCACCTCTCCCTTGGAAGTCCCTCATATCAAAATAATTTGGGATTTTGTTCAATATGAACTCAATGTATAGTTTCCTAAAAAAATACTAGGGGACTTCATAATTGTTGCACGGTCGGTCATCAGAGACCATGTACCACCTATCATAAAAACAATTCCTAATCTCTTGGTGGTGGCACCAATGAATATGAAACCTTTTCACATTGAGGCTAAGATTTTGATTTGTGCGTGGGTCAGTGAATAGTGAGCACAAATCACCTTTTGTAATTTTTAAATCCTTTACTTGTTTATATGCTAGTTTATCTACATAATATGCCCTAGTTGACTGCCTCCTGTCTTTCCATCTAGTTATTTGTTTGCTAATTGAATCTACATTTTTTAACATATCTTTCAATGAATTTGTGAGGGTCATTCTTTCTATGGTTGAACCATTTTGATCATTCAACCTACTAATAAAATCCTCAATTTGTTTTTTGTTGTTCTCAATCTCACTCATTAAATTTTGTTGAGTGTCAGGAAGGTGTTGAGGGATTGGTGGAGGAGGTTGTTGTTGAGGTTGATTTTCTTGTTGAGGATTTTGTTCTTCAAGATTTGGTTGCTCTTCTTGTTCAAGATTTTGTGGGTTTGCGGGTTCCTTTGCATCTCCTACAAATTCAAAAATTTATATATCAAATATAACCTAAAACTAACAAAATCAACCTAAAACTAAGAAATTCAAAACAAACAACAAACAATACTTACCTCTCCCACCTCTTCATCATCGTGGCACCATCCTTGCAAAGAAATAACAACTCTTGTTGAAGATTTGTGCCCAATACCTCCTCCTAGAACGCGAGCACAAAAGTTGGGGGTTTTGGCCGCGGGCAGAAGAAGAAAATAATCGAAGTGAAAAAGAAGACTTTCACTTTTTTTAAAAAAATTTAACGTGCTATAACGTGAGCGTGTTATAACGCGCTCACATTATAGCATTTTCTAACTTTTTTTAGAAAGTGGCCATGAAATTGCTACCCAACTTCATGCACTCGCCCACAAAATGAGATGTAGGCTTTGAGGATGAGTGATAGTGATTTTGTGGTTGAGAATTCTAACACCATTAATATAATCATTACCTAATTACACATAGTTGGAGTGGATATGGAGGAGGATTAATGTGTGACCCTTCTATGATATTTGTTAAATGCATGGGATAGCCTAAGAATGGAAGCACTAGAAAGAAGTTGGTGTTTGATGAGGTTGTAGTTTCCTTACTCTTAGAACAGAAGAGAAAAATATTTTAAATCTACTAAGAAGGCCTTGGTTGTTAGTGAAATATTGAAGGAGAAAGGCAATAAAAATGAAAAGAAAGATTTTGAAAGATCCAAATATCATGGGAGATCTAAGTCTTCAAAATTACAAGGAAAATATTAGAACTTCAACAATACCAAGCACTACCACAAAGAGATTGCAAGGAGAAGAAAAATAAAGATTTTGATGATAATTCTTAAAAAAAATCTTACGATGATGCAACATATGCCTTTGGCATGGCCTTGTAAAGATACACATCCAAGGGTGCATGGTTGATAGACTATAGATCTTCCTTTCACATAACCTCCCATCTCACAGGTGGTTTCCAAAGTATGAAGAATATGATGATGGGAAAGTGTACCTCAATGAAGCCTCTCATCTAGATATATTTGGTCATAACTTATCTAGTCTTGATTAATTCTTTGATGGAAGAGTAAAGGAGATCAATTAAGTTCTACACATCTAGGTTTGGCATGCAATCTATTATCAATTAGTAAATGTAATTATGAAAATGTATAAATTAATTTCATAGGGGTGTAAGATGGTGTGAGTAGTTATGGTGTATATTAAGGGCGTTCATTTGGTCACTCTATTTTAGCTTGATGTGAGAACTATTTAGTGCAATGGTTCTTTAGTTTCTATAATGAAGGGATTTACAAAATATTCACCTTCACCATCAAAGTTCTAGAAGTAAATAAGAGTGTTGTATCTATTTTTAATGGTCATGCTTTCTAGGTATCTAGTGATCTATTTCTTTAGATATCAAGTTATCTATAAAGAAGATAATATCATGGAACCAAAGAATGGGCCATATAGGTCAAAAGAGTCCTTAGCTTAAAAACAAAATTTATTAAGGAGTTAACTAATTATACACTTAAATTTGATTTCTATGAACACTTTATATGAAAAATAGAATTATAGTTCTCATAAATATTTTGAGGTGTTATACTTGATTCATTAAATGTATTTGGTCTTATTAATAGTTCTTCAATTTCTAAATCTTTATATTATGTGTCTTTTATTGATGATTATTCTAGGACATGGGTATATGTATGTTGGACCCATTGTTGCCGTTGCTCCAAAAGGTCAACCTGTTAATGCCTGATACAACTGCCAAAGTTAACAGATCCATGAGAGGTAGTTAAGCCATGTCAGAAATCCTAAGGGGAGCATTGACCATCTGTCAACAATCTCCCCCTCAGCGTTATTGAGGGGATTTGAACCTGACACCTTTGGCTCCTATACCAATTGTTGGCCTCATGGTTGTCGTTGCACCAAAAGGTCAACCTGTTAATGCCTGATACAATTGCTAGAGTTAACGGATCCATGGGAGGCAGTTAAGCCATGTCACGAATACCGAGGGGAGCGCTGACCATCTACCAACTTGATATATTTCTTAAAATTAAATATAAATTATTTACTTAGTTTAAAGTTAAGAATCTTTTGAAAAATTAAATTAGAATTAAGATTAAGGTGTTGAGAAGTGTTAATGGTAGTGGGTTTAGTTATGTATACTTTCATCTAGATTATGTAAGGATAATGGGATAATGGGACATAAGATAAATTGATACACCCCTTGAAATAATGTGTAATATTTGGCTATGGAGATAGCCACCCAAAATCAACAAGGCCTAATAGAAAACACAAAGAGGATCAATGTGATAAAATAAATTATATTCTAATCAAAGGATAGGCTAAATGAAATCAATTAGTTTCTCATATGAGGGTGTAAGCACTAGTTTAAAATTCAAAACCAGGAAACAAATACAAATTATAAGCTTCCTATTCTAAGCTAAAACAAACCTCGGATAAAGAATGGAAATATAATTCAAACAAAGAAAACAAAGCAAAATTTACCATAGAACTCCATTGCAAGTGACATGATTTTCTCCAATTGATTTGGGATATGGATGATCATTGCATAAAAATACTTATTTTGGTAACATACAGTTAGGATAAAATGGATTATCAAATGCATAGTATAATATGCCTATTTATATTTTTTGCCAGGGGAAATGGATGGTGAATATGTGATGAGAAGATAAATAGTGGAGAATGAATGAGAAGAATTTCCTAGGATAAAGGAGAGGATGAAGGGTCCTGATGGAATTTGTTTGAATTTATGAAGAGATAAGATTGTATTTACTAAAAATAGAAGTGTTTACAACAAAAGGAATGTGGGGTACAAGTGCATTTAGGGGCTCCTTTATTCGTGGATTGTGTAAACAATATAATTATTTAATTATTTTAGCCATGTGAGGTAGAAAATAACATAGTTAAATAATAAACTTATTTAATTATGTGTGAAAGGTGATTAATTAAATAATATAATTATTTAATTAGGTGGGGTACATTAGGTGAAGTGGATTAACTAAATAATTTAATCATCTATTTAAGTTTGGGTAATGTTGTACTAGGATAAGTTTAGGTCTCTACATTTTTCCTCTCTTTAATACAATATCACAACTAAGTGAGAATGTGTCAAAGAAGAATAAAAAGTAGGATGAAGTGGAGTTTTAGTGGTAGGTTTCCCCAATTTCTTAGAGGAATAGGAATTATGATGGGGGTGATATCCCCTAAAGAGATCTTGTGGGAGAAGTGTGGCCCAAGATATCTCTTAAAAAGACAAAGATGAGAAGATGTGTCATGATGGAGAAAATATTACTTGAGAGAAATTATATTTGGATGATGTGTGCACCATGGAGATAGAATTGATGATGGATGAAGATTGGAAATGTTGAGTGGTGCAACTTAGATGATTTAGAAGATGATTCTATATTTCATGGATGCACATGATTTATGATGATTTCTGACAAGTATTTAATGCAACTATGATGGCATATGATTTTGTGGATAGAGGATGGATAAATGAAAGAAATATGGGAGACATTAAAAATGGATGGATGAATGTTATCAAAGTAACTTCATGTGAAAGAGCAACCTATTATTTTTTGTAGCATTAGTATCATGCACCATGATATAATGGATCATGATGATGGTGTGCTACATGTGTATGGACTAAAACACAAAAAACAAGTTGCAAATAGCATAGTGATCCTAAAAGCACATTGTCAAGGCACACCATCATTTGAAAGATGAGGGTGATTGTGATGGTGTGATGTATGAATCACTAGGATTATAAGAAACAAAAAAACATAAAATCAAGCAAAAAAACAATCAAAAACATGTAAAATGTGTGAGCTAGTATCTAGTGACATTTTGAAGGAAAGGGTGTATGGGATGATGAGTGGGAGAAGATGATGGTGGGATGGAAGGGATGATGGGGGATGGAGGGGGGATGTGGGAGATTTAGAACAAGCACTAATCATTGTGTAAGGATCTAAAGGGATGTGATGTGATGATAGATGAAGGTGAAAAGGTCATGCTCCAATGGGGATATATGTAGTAACCATTCCCTAGGAAATATTAGCAAGGGGATGCCCCCATTTGAATGAGAAATAAAGGAAAGGAATTCATGCATAATGAACAAGGATACAAATGAAATGGAAGGGATGTGATGAGGTAAATGAATCAATGGGGGATATGTGGGTAGGAATAAAAATAAGATAGTATGCATAGGTGAGGAATTTGATGGAGGATGGTATGAGTAGGTGATGCATGTAAAGGGGATAATGGAGAGGGATAGGATGAATGATGGAAGGATGAGGAGCTTGAGAAAATGATCTAAGGTAAAGGAGATAAAGGGATGCATGGATTAAGATGAATGAGATAATGCAGAGTGATTCATGTTCATAGAACAGAGTGGTTGTCTTCTAATCATGACATTTGTTTACCAGGTTTTCACCATGGTACTTGCCTAAGGTGCCATGAGAAGTAGTTTTCACCATTGGAAACAATATTTTTTATACTAATATTTTAGAATTTTTCTTTTTTTATAGATTTTTTAATTTTTGGAAGACTAGTGCTGAAGGTTTAGGGATAAAAGTGCTTGAGATGTATTATATTAATGGGATCATATAATACATGGCCATTTGGATTAGATAGCTTGTATTTTTTTAACCAAAACTTGACAGTGATGACATAGGGACCAAACTAATTTGGCTCAAACTTCCCTTTCTTCTCTCTATCATAAGTGATATTTTTCTAGTTCTCCTTAAGAACAAGGTGTCCAACCTCAAACTCTTTAGTTTGGATGCATTTATTATAGCCATGATGTAACCTATATTGGTGTAGTGTCAAAAAATGTACTGTACATTTCACACTATGTTTGGGTCCCCTAATTTAAGTGGACTTAATTAAGCCCCTAATTGCCTAAATTTTTCATTTACAAGCCTAATTAATTGCAATTTTTGAAGGGGGAGTTGTGATTTAATTAATGCATTTATCATTATTAACACCCCAAAATGAATAGGTCCTGATTATTTAGTTCAGGACCTATTTGCCCTTGGGCGAATGGGTCCCCCTTAAGATCACAATTTCAAATTTTAAGCATTTTTTTGACGATATCTTAAGGTCCTATATTCAAGATTTAAGTGTCGGCTTGTAATGTTTGATTTTCGGGAAATTAGAAAAATTTCTATAAAAGCAAGGTCTTTTATCAATTCAAATCCTAGATTTTGTATGCAAGCATTCTTATAGCTGAGATTATTGTCCAAGGTGTTCAAGAGTAGATTTCTCAAGCATTTGTTACAACATTCAAGATCTCAAGCATCATGTCAAAGTTATCAAGCATCATGCATGCTTTTGAAGCTAACATTATGATGTAGGTTTCAAGAATTCAAGTTAAATTTCAAGCATCAAGATCACATCATCAATCAAGCCATTCATGCAAAATCTAGACCTTGGAGAGCTCTATTAAGTTACAATCCTTCAGGGGTTTCATATCAAGGATTTGGTGAGTTGCAACATAGCAATTTTTCATTCATCATTCCTTTCATGTTTCATTGTTTCAATTCAAGGTTTAACTACCAAAACAGGGTTTGACCAAGGCAAACCCCCATTCACAAAAACAAAAAAAATCCCTCTTGTATTTGTTTTGCAAATCTTAGGTTGAAGAAGGATTGAAGATCTAGCAAAGAGAAAAAATGGAAGGGTGATCCCACAATAGTGGTTTACACTTTTTGGCCAAACTTGACATTGAACTGATTTTTTTTAACTAAATCTTCACTTTCGGGCACCTATAGTTGCTAAACCATGAGTAATTTGAAGATGATGCAAACTAGTGATTTGTGACATTTTGTCTGTAGATTCTAAATATATATTTTAAAAAAAATTTAGAATCAAATTACATTTCTTTTTCCATCTCCTTCAAAAAGTAGTTTTTAACAGTAAACAACATTTTCAAAGAGTAACATGTACTTGCTAACACATAACTTTTTTTCCTATAAAGGATAAAATTATAATTTAGTGCATGTAATTTTTTATTTTTTTTCTTAATTAAGTTTTGAAGTCAAACCAGTTACAATTTAGACATAGGTTTACTTGCTAACACATAACATTTTTTGTATGTATCTAAATTCAACTTTTTTGTTGGATCAAGGAGATCAATATCAAGTGCATAGATATTTTTTAGATTTTTTTTATAATCTACTATTTTTCCACATGTGCAGAATAGAGAGCTTGATTTTTAGTGAAAAATCTACATTCACAAAAAAAAAGAAATAAATATAATAATCAAATTAAATATATTTAAAATTATACTTTTTGGGATGCTTATAATAAGGACTACATACTTAAAAAAACTAAAATTTAAAGGAATTCATTTGATCCCCCAAAAGGTAAATCAAAAGTGGTTTTTTTATGAACATTTTGATAGGTGTAAAGGAGACTTCATTATAGGTATGGTTTAAAACTAGTGGAGTTCTATCCAAGGGGTTTTGATCTAAGGTGCTTTGATCAAACCTTGTTCAATTGGAATCCTTTAACTGAAAATTTTTAAGGATTAAATCATTATATTTTCTAAAAATATGTGATTTCAACAAAAATCAGGATGTCCCAAAAAGTGTAAACCACTATTGTGGGATCACCCAGAAAAGTTGTCAAAGTTGTCATCAAGCCATGGAAACTCACTTTCAAAAATTGTTTCCAACTTTTTGACTATGAAATTTAGAGAATTCGGGAGTGCAAGCATAGGACCAGAGGACCCAGGAAGCAATTTCAGAGAGCCCTACAAAGACCCATTCATCCTAGGGTGAATTTTTCCTAGAGGACACTAAAAAAAATATTTTGGTGAAAGGTGCAAAAATACTAAACCATCGTAGATCTACCTAAAAGTTTTTGGTTCTAACAGATTAATGTTTAATCTTTTGATTTCATGTGTTGCATTGCACTTTTGGATTAATTTATTATTTTTAGTCTTTCTCTCAAAAGTGTTGTTTCAGTAGTAGGTTTGCCCCGTCCTAGATCATAAGGAAAACAACAAGATTTCTTTCAAGGTTGACTCACCTAAGGGTTGAAAGTCAACCTTGGCTCAAGGGATCTCTTTTTCCTAATGAAATAGAGGAAGATAGGTGCATGATACCCCATTTTTCGCTTTCTATTTATAGTAAAATTGGTGAACCCCTCATTTTAATAAAGCACCCATTTTTCTTTGTTTCAATTGGTATGATTTGAGGTGATTAAAACTAGTGAGACAATGATCATCAAGAAGTTCAAGTTCATGTAGTTGTGTTGCTCTATAACCCTCCTATAACATGAGGTTCCATAAAGAAACACACAAAGGGGTAGCCCAACCTTAATTGGAAAGATTTATTTAGCACTATAGGAAAGGGGATATGGGGTGGCACTTGTGGGAGTGTGAATGCTAGTGTGGTAAGCCCAAAGGACAATATTTAGCCGAAGGTGTCAATTATAACCAATGTCATTGATGATTTTCTTGAGGATTTTTATGATGGTTTTATTAGATACTATTGAGGGTGGTGTTAGCACATCTAACTTGCTAATAAATAATGAGTTATTACTCCTCTTGAAAAGTAGAAATTTACTCCAATGTTCTTTTTAAGTCAGGTCTTAACTATGTAGGACAACAAAGTGGTCGTTGTTAACATGTTTCAATAAGGGACCTGGGTTGTTAGACTTTTTGGAAATGATATTACTAACATGCACTTGAAAACAATAGATCTAATCTACTGAAAAAATGAATTGCATATTCATCTTTTACAATAGATCTATATCAATTAAATGCTCTTTCTCAATGATCTCAGAATGATTTTAAAAGAAAATTCAAAAGATTCAGGGTAACAAGAAAGAATTAAATGAATTATAAATTAAACGAACAATGCTAAATTTTGTTTCATTAAACAATTCCGAACATTTAAATGAAATCTCACAAACCATTGTTTAAGTAAATAGCCATACACATAGTTGCTATTAATAATAATGCAATCTTCCAAGGAAATATAACTAAACATAAGACTTTCAAATTTTATCCAATTAGAATGTCATCAAACATGCATAGATCTGAGACAAAATATTACTTAATTCTAGAATAATATATGAGATTTCATTAATTTTTTAAACTCAGAAAAATAAAATGATCATACCATTACCAATACACCAAATTGAGATGCATGCAAAATAGGAATAATCCTTTGATTTATCAAAAATATGATCTTCACAAAGTCAGTAGGAAACCAACACTGAGAATGTATAAGTTTATCGTGCACCAATACATCAAAATTGAATCCTTTGAAATGATCCAGAATAAAAATATATATAGGACATTGAGTTCCTTAAATAGTGGATATGAAATAAAAAACAAACTAAAACTAGCTTCAGTGCCCCAAATTTGATTGAGTTTAACTGAAATACAACTTAAGGCTAACTAAAGCACCTCAGTTTCAATTTTGAGACTAACTAAACTTGAACTAAATAAACTAAAAAGCTAACTGAAATTCAATTGAAATCAAATGCCATATTTAATATGACATCTTGGGCGCTGATTTATTGTAACATTTATTCAAAAATAAAGCAAAAATTGGAACTCTGACTTCATTCATGTAATGTCCCCATTTTTGAGTCAACACAAATTAAATAATTAATTTAATGTTGTCAAGAAGAGGTTAAAATATGAAGACAAATTAATTATTGGGGCAAAAAGTAACTTAAGTTGAAAGGTTGAAATAAATTAAATATGTTACTTTAAAGTGAATTCTCAAAAAAGACAAATTAAAAGTGAAAATGGAAAAAAAGGAGAATTCAAGAAGAGTGGGCAGTTACGAAGTTGAAAATAATTAAAAAAATTGTTGGAGAGCTCATTGCATAGATTGATTTTGAAACTTGGATTGGAACATGTTTATAGTTGGTGGACGGTGTTCACAACAAACTTTGTGAGGACAAGATTCTCCTCTCACTTTAGGGGCTGTGTTGGTGCTTAACATGATGATTTAATGAAGTTTTTTGGAAGTGTTGAAGAGCAACATTTGAAGAATTGATCTTTGGTAATTGGTAGTTGAGCATTCAATATATATGGGCTGTTAAAAAATACTTGATGTTGGGCTATTATTTCAGGTCAAAATTAGTAATTAATTTCTACCATTTTCTGTGTTTGTACAAGAAAAAATGTGGACATTCCAAGAATAAAGTTTTATCATTAGCAATTTTGATTTATATGTATTTATGCCTGAACATTAGAGTTGGTAGAAACAGAATTTTTTTTTATATAGAATAAGGCAGGTTATTTCATTGGTATCAGAGCCCAGCTCTTCTTGCCATCGTGTGAATAATGTTGGGAATATAAATAGTTATTGTAGAATTCTTGTCATAAATCTGTGCTGGTTGTTATTTCAAATTTCCAAAAAATATTCAGTTTGAATTTAAAGAAGTGGTTCGTTTGATTATTGGTGGTCTTGAAGCATTTCACTTAGTAATTGTGGCCCAGAATGGTGTATATAAAGGCCTTTATATATTCTAAGTTAAAAGGAGGCAAACATTGATTTATCGTCCCTATTCTGGAAAAGCAGAGTAGTCATTTTTCTGTGTGGTGGTTGATGATGAATATCTCCTCTGCTGAAGTTTATGCTCCATTACTGGCATGAAATGGAAAAAAACTAAGTGCCAATAGGTTGAAATATTATTCGTGGCAAAATCTTGTGATGCCGCTTTCTACATAAGGAGCCATTTTCAATAAAGAAATACGCCAGAGAAGCTTTTTTAATTAAATTCATATGTAACTATTGTCGCTACATATTTTGGAATCAAAAGCCGAATAAGCTTGTGCATTTCAGTATACTCTAGAAACAGATCTAAGGCGTTCTTTATATTATTTGAAGAATTTCTTGGGCTAGGTGATGAGGATCATGGGTGTCGATAGAGATGATTGTGAAGTCTTCAGGAAGAGTCATGATTCTCAGAGCAGGCGGCATGATTTCCAGACGAGACTTAATTGCCATCGCAAGCTTGAACTGAGTTTCAATATTTCAAAGAATCGAAATCTATTAATAAGCAGGCAGTCTTATTAAGTCTCTCACTAGGAAAATTTTGAATGTATTATTGGAGCCGCCCAAATATTCAAGAAGTCGATACCATTGTATACGAGAAATATTGACTTGAGAATTCGTGGCAAATAAAAAAGATATCTTGGCAACAAATCTAGAATGTGGCACATGATGCATATGAAAGATTTGATATTGAAAGTTGTAACGCTTTCTTAAAAGTCGTCAGCTTTGGAGTCGAATATGTGACATTCGATGATGGTCGGGCCAAAACATGTCATTTAATAACAATGATTCTGATGGAGTAACGAATTAATTGATTATTCAAGCAACACAAGGTGGCACCCATACAACTTAGTCATTAGAGGGAATAAAGAATTGGGCAGATGAAAGATTTTGTGGAGTAGTAGAGTGACACATGAAGAATCAAGTCTTAAAGTTTGGAGAATCGACAACTCACAGGGATGTGAGAGTTTGGGAGCTGCTTAATGCCTTTCTAGTCTATGAAAATCTTATTAAATTTCTCGTGTGTCATAAATATTCTTGTGGTTTGAGAAGTCGCACCAGATATAAGAAGGTTATCATGGTAGTATTAAGAATGAAGAGCCGTTGAGTCTGCATCTATTTCCCACTGCCGTTATATCTATTCTAGCTGCTGTGTCATTGTGAGATGTGTAACTCTTTCTCTTCCACCGCCAATCAATTATCAGGCCATAAAGATTAAAAGACTGCAATTTATTTGAAGATTCAAAAGGAGCTTTGGTGTATAGATTGAACTAATATATACATTGCGCTAAATTAAGGACGTGTCAAAGTGTGGGTGACCTTCGAGCCAGGACAAGAAGAGACTCAATATCGAATACGTGGGAGGCTTTGTTTATTTCTTCAGTTTCAATACAAGCACGCCAAAGGGAAAGGAGCTAATTGACGTGGAGAAAGGAGTCACAACATAATATTTGGAGTCACAACATATTCAGAAAATATTGAATCGTTCTATGTATAGTGCTTGTTGGACTCAAATTAAGGACGCATGAAGTCAATACTGAGTATTATTGTCGGTGTGAGTAATGATCACTGTTATCATTATTATCTTCCAAGATTTCAGTTTTGGGTCGGGCGTCGTGTTTGGGGGCCAAGTTCAATAGTCTTCTGAGTTGGATTATTTGGTGATCTTGTTCATTCTCAAGACTGTAATTTGCAACTTATAACTGGAGACCGTATGTGGACATCATTCTTGACTTCTACCATTTCAAAAGGTGTTGCTATCTTGCTCGAACGAGGCATGGAGTTTCCAGGTTAGAGAAATCAATAATATATTGGTTGTTCATTGTTGTGTAAGCCACAAACTATTGTTGTATGTAAATTGATCATTTCTGTAACACAGTCCAAAATTGTCATTAATTCGATAAGTTTGTTCACTGCCACTAGTAAGAATGTATTTGTATCTGAATTGGTGGTACTCTTAATATTGAATGTTCATTAAAAAGCAATAGTCAAATATTAAACTCAAATTGGGAAAAAAATGTTGATGTTGGCAGCGTTGGTCATCTATTCCAGCCCATATCGAATAAAGAATCAATTAAATTGTAGCCTATCGGCTATTTAATTGGTGAAAGCGATTTCATGAGATGATGCATCATTTATTAAATGATGATTAATATTTATTTATTATGAGGAGGCATGATTTGTTATGAGGCTGACTTCTTGAAGAGTTACATACCTTGATTGGACGTGATTTATTAAAGAGACATATCTTTCTATATAGGCTGACTTGTCTTGAAGAGACACGACCTTTCCACTCACTTGTATATATGATCGATGCATTTCATTGTTTCCCATTCATTCATTCCATCGATTCATTCCATTCTCATTCATCTCAAGTGCGAGTTCATTCATAAAAGCAGTTCGATATTGTTGAAGGCTGAGATACATCTTCGACGAGTTACATCTAATTAGATCTGTGATAGCATCAGTTTATGGTGCATTCTCTTGGCCTCATTATCAACCTCTATTGTAAAGGAGTTTCTTATTGTGATTCAATAGATAAGTGATATATTGTTGCTAGGTTTTTTTTCCTCAAGTGTAGGGATTTCCCAGGGTATCTACTATGTCTTTGTGTTTAATTTCTAATTAAATTTCTGTGCACTAATCTGATCATAAAAACAAACATGGTATCAAAGCGGGTTTGAAGAAGATCTTGATCAGATTTAGTATTGCAGCGATACTCTTATTACTCCTCATCTTTGATCACATCTATTCCTTCATTAAGATGGTGAATGGACCCAAGATCAAGGACATACTTGAGGGAGCAAAAAATTTCACATCCTCGAGATTTAGAATTATGCTCACCTTGGAGGAAAATGAATTGGCTTATTTTGTGGAGAGCAAAGTTTCCGATCCTACTAATGAGGAAGAGAAGATTCAATGGAAGAAGAAAGATACTAAGGTGAAGAAGATGTTAATTGATTCTATGAAGGACCATATTGTTCCAATCATCTCTAAGTTGAAGATAGTAAGAGAGATGCTTAAGACTTTGGAGGAGATGTATGAGATCAACAAAACAAGCCGTGCACTTGCATTAAAGCAACAACTTCATCATGTTAAGATGGCGGAAGGAGAATTTGTCATCGCTTACTTCATGAAGATTTCTGAATTGAGAGATCAACTCTCTACCATTGATCATATTTTTGATGTCAAGGATTTGACCATGTTAGCTCTTAATGGTCTTCCTTCATCTTGGGAGTCTTACATTCAAGGAATCAGTGCAAGATCGAAACTTCCCAAGTTTGATCGTTTGAGGGAAGATTGTATTTAAGAAGAGTCTAGGTTGGCTGCGAGAGGTATTGGTCGAAGCTCTACAATTGAAGACATTCATGTTCTTTCCGCTCAATCCTCGAAGAAGGAAGGAAAATGAGGAAAGAAGGATACTTCAAAAGGAATAGAGATAAAGGAGTTGATGGTGCTCTAACATTCAAGAAGAAGTGGGACCTTTCCAAAGTTCAATGTTTTCATTGTGACAAGTTTGGTCACTATGCAAAGGATTTCCCAACCAGGCCTAATCAACATGCTTCATTTGTGGATGTGGATGAGATCTCTCCTCAAAAGGATTCTAGGGAATTTCTATTCAAAGTCATGGGCCTATGTTCAAGTCATGAAGGTTGTGTGTTGATCTGAGTGCAAGAGCAGCGCATCTTACTGTGTCCAGTATTTGCATCCATCATAATATTTAAAGAGATAAGTATTCTTTGTTTGTTGAGTTATATCATTTAGTTGGATCTTGTAATTAGTAAAGAGAGATAGTGGTTTCTCTTGAATTGTGTTCACTAGCATAAGATCCTTTGAAGATTTCATTTATTGCAAGTTATTTCATGCTGGTTGTGAGGATTTTTGAGTGTGACTCTAAAATAAAAAAAGAGAATTGCAATTTCGATGATGATTAGTTGGTCACATCGATATCATTCTCTAATGCATGAACTATGATAGAGCCTTGAACTCTTGGAGAGAGTTGGTTCTACATGCTAACTGCGTAATGCATTTAAGATATCTGTAGTTGTGTAGATTATCTTTTGTTGTGTTGAGTTTAGCACTCTCGAGAGGAGTAAAAGATGGAAGGAAGAGTTATATCAGAATTCAATAAAGATAAGTTTCTTTATCCCTTCATTATGATCTTTTGATATATTTCTCTTATAGGTTGATTTATTTATTTATGTTTTAATATTGTTCATAAATTCTTATGTATTCTGAATGCTATAACTTGAAATAGGAAACCTTGTATGATTCTAGCCTTGATATTTCTTTGGATAGTTATAAACTGTTAGTAATTTCTCTCTAAAATGCTTTCAGAATAGTTCTAGGAGTAAGAAGGTGATGAGAGATTGCTTAGTGATGAAAAGCTTGAGGCATCTTGTGAGGAAGTCATGTCGACAAAATAAATGATCAAGCATGAAGTCACAACTTGCAGCCATGGGACTGAGTTGGTGGCTAGAGGGAGTCCACTTTCATAAGTCTTCTTTGCAACTCTGAAGTAGGGATCAAGAGGGAGTTTTGTAACTCACTGAGAAGAAGTGAAGATTACTGTATTGCAAGGCTAGGTGCTAAATCCTTAGAGGATCCCTTTAGCTGCTGAGATTAGAATTGCTCAAGACTGTCATATGGATTTGACATTGGTAGCTCCACAAACCTATTCAAAATAGTGTGATCTAGGATGAGGTCGAGGAGGAAAATCCTGGACTCTCTATAACACTAGAGGTGTGCACTGGAAAACATTTATCTAAGGCAATTGTTGCAAGAAATCTTGGACGAAGAGGTCAGAAGGTTGATGCAAGTACTTGAAGATTCAGAGGGAGCCTACTGAACTTGAAGAAGATGTTTAAGGAGGCTGCAACTAGTTTAGATCTGGTTGATCCTCTATATACACAGTTGATTGGATCATTGATGTATCTAGTCAATACTAGACCAGATATTTGCTATGCAGTGAGTGCACTCAGTCAGTTCATGTGTGAAACCAGGTAGATACATCTAGTTGCAACAAAACATATCTTGAGATACTTGCATGGCATAGTTGGATATGGGCTGAGATATTCTTTAGGTGTGGATTTGAAGTTGCATGGTTATACTGATTCTGATTGGGAAGGGTGTGTCACTGATCGAAAGAGCACCTCTGGATGTTGCTTCAGTTTGGGGTCTGCGATGATATCCTGGTGCAATAGGAAGCAATTATCTGTAGCATTGAGTATAGTAGAGGCCGAGTATATTGCAGCTTGTGTGGCAACTTGAGAAGCAGTGTGTCTTTGTAAGCTCCTTGCAGGATTGTTTGGGCAATCAATGAAGCCTACTATCATTCATTGTGATAACCAGAGCTGTTTGAAGCTTTCTGTCAACCCTGTGTTTCATGATAGAACTAACCATGTGGAGATAAAATACCATTATATCAGAGATATGGTATTGAGGAAAGAAATTCAGTTGAGGTATATCAACACTGATGAGCAGTCGACAGCCATTCTCACCAAGATTCTCTCCAGGATAAAGTTTGTGTACTTTTGAGACTTGGTATGGTGGAGAATCAAGCCCTAGCTGAGAAGGAGTCTCAGTATCAGTGATCCTCTTTAATGCATTTCTCTTTGAGAGAGATTTGAGGTGCAAGCCCTTGTTAATGCATTTCTCTTTGAGATTTGAGGTGAAATCCCTTGTTTCCACTCTCTAGGAGAGCCATGGTGGATGACATGTGTGTGACTCCATGATAGTATCACGTGAGAGAGTCCGTGATGATTTTCTTGTACTTGTGTTTTCACCCTCTGGGAGAGCCATGGTGAATGTCATGATGAGGTGACAATATCACGTTGAGTGATGAGAACTTGTACATACCATCCATGAGTGTAGCCATGATGGTTGATATCATGATGAGGTGATATCTTTTCTTTTCCACATATGAGTGCAGACATTGTGGTTGACATCATGATGAGGTGATATGTCTTATGCGGCTGGAAGTATCTTCCCTAGCTGAGAGGGAGTGTTGATGTTGGCAGTGTCGGTCATCTATTCCAACCTAGATCAAATAAAGAATCAATTAAATTGTAGCCTATTAGCTATTTAATTGGTGAAAGCGATTTCATGAAATGATGCATCATTTATTAAATGATGATTAATATTTATTTATTATGAGGAGGCACGATTTGTTATGAGGCCGACTTCTTGAAGAGTTACATACCTTGATTGGACGTGATTTATTGAAGAGACATATCTTTCTATATAGGCCAACTTGTCTTCAAGAGACATGACCTTTCCACTCACTTGTATATATGATCGATGCATTTCATTATTTCTCATTCATTCATTCCATCAATTCATTCCATTCTCATTTGTCTCAAGTGCAAGTTCATTCATAAGAGCATTTCAATATTGTTGAAGGCTGATACATCTTCAACGAGTTACATTTGATTAGATCTATGATAGCATCAGTTTATGGTGCATTCTCTTGGCCTCATTATCAGCCTCTATTGTAATGGAGTTTCTCATTGTGATTCAATATATAAGTGATATATTGTTGCTGGGTTTTTCTCCCTCAAGTGGAGGGTTTTCCCAGGGTATCTATTGTGTCTTTGTGTCTGATTTTTAATTAAATTTCTGTGCACTAATCTGATCATAAAAACTAACAAAAAAAGTTCAGAACAACCTACCGTTGAAATGTATGATGAAATGCCTGGGATGTTGAATTGGTAAATCAAAAAAAAAATGCAAAATAGGGTAATGGCAAGCAAAGACAGGAAATGGTTGGAAAGACTTCTCCATGAATCTGGTAGTAAGCTTGTTCACCTTCTAGTATATTGTAGATGGATTTTGATCCTATAGTGACTTCTTTGGGTCAACACATGTGGTTGAGACATAAAGATGATAATGTAAGGTTGTTGGTCACTTATTGTTTGAATGAGGTCATAAGAATATTGGCACCTCAAGTACCTTATGATGATGAAACAATGAAAGAGGTAATTAAATTGTTGATGGATAGTTTTCAGGACTTGGGTGATATCAAAAGTTTTCACTTTTCTACAAGGATTGCGATACTCAAAACTTTTGAAAATATTAGATTGAGTAACCTAATGTTAGACCTTGAATTGCATGACTTGATCTAACATGTTCTACCATTTCCTTGCTACAATCAGAGAAGAACATAATGATGATATTATTGTAGCTATGCAAGCTATTATGGTTCAAGCTATCAATGAAAGTGATGCTATTTTTCAGCCTATCATAACTTTGTTATTGTTGTCCTGAAGAAAGAAAAGGTCACTTCTACAGCTGCATATAGATTGGTTTACAAAGTGTTTAAACAATATGAGGCAAAGCTGAAACCTTACATGATTAATGAGCAACAAGAGGATGAAAAATAAATCATAGCCATGGAAGAAAATCCTTTTGAGTTTAGTGTTGTATGAACTTCATAAAATGAAGCATGCAATGAGGATGTCATTAAGCTGGCTGATTTTAAAAGCTATGATATAGATGACAAATCAAAAAATTTATCAGCTAATAATGAAGTTGAGATTGATCATTCACCAAATGAGACATGTGAGTTGAAGAAACAGATGAAAGTCACCAAAGATATGAATATTGCAGCCTTATCATGTTATGATCATACACATAATGTCATTAAAGAGCTCATTGGGAAAGCTCAAATTGAGGAGAGGAAAAAAGGAGTTGCAAGTGGATTCACTCATACCCACTTGTACTCTATCAAAAAGGCTTTGGAAACAATAAAATTAGATTACTTGCAATTACTGATGGACAAGGATCTTGTGTTCAAGTATGCTCAAGAAAAGGAAAAGGAAGCTAATGATCTTTGTTTACAGTTAAGTATGGCTCATTTTTCTTTATACAAAGTAGAAAATTCTACTCCTATTGTAGCTACATCCTATGAGCAAGAAGGTGATGCAAGAATAATGGAGACTAAGAAAAATTTTCAAGGGATTGAGAAGCTTCATAAATGTGAAATAATGTGTTATGATTCTAGTATTCCTCATATTGGAGAGATTTGGTATATTGAAAATGATTGGAACCCACATCAAGAAACTAAACTCTTGAATTTTGAGAATCAATTTTCATGTGAAGATGTAGATTGCAGCCATGATATAGTAGATAAAATAGGTATTGAAGGCAGTTGCATGCATACACTTCGCTAATCAGTATTGATGATGAGCACCGACCAAAGAAGGTGGCTTTAAGGAGACATACAAAGTGTAGAAATTATTCTCACTGTCCGAAAAACTGAACGTTTTTTGTTGTTTTGATTTTTTTGTGAATGTTTTAGGTTTTTGCATGCAATAATAAAGAATGCAATTTTGAAAGAATTGCTTCTAAAATCTATAATAAATTCAATAAGCTGAAAGCTGACATATTTGAATCTCTGAATCAATGACAAATGGTTTTATTAGGCTTTCACGGTGCTTACAATATTCAAACCCTAACATGCCAATAAAAAGACAAAGCTGATTGCATTAATTAAAAACCCGATTTGCTGATTACAAGCGCTCCAAAATGGTGTAGGTTTTGTACAGCCAACCTCATATAACATTTCTCCTGCCTCAAAAGATGTGCAAACCCTTGAGATATGCAAGGCGTCCCATTTGATGTTGGCAGAGACTGAAAAAGCAAGGCGTCCCACTCTAGAGGAGAAGTACGGCCTCAAGGCTTAATAGTACGGCCCAAAACCAGCAAGAACAAATCGTACCTTCTTGGAAAGTGTGCCAGATAAAGATCCCAACCAGCCACTCAATATTATTCCCTTCTCTGACAAATATGAATCAATCTCCGAATGATAACTTCTGAATAAGCTCTGTGATAATTTCTAGATGAAACTATCTCTCTGATAAGCAATAAATCAGCTAGTATTACACAGCCTCTGAACTGCAGACACTGAAGATGGCTCGTTCTCCAATGCAAAAGATAACTAAAACCCTTGGCTCCGTTCTCTGAAGGAAGAATTGATCAAAGTCGATTTTCATAACATAATGATGTTTCTTCACAAGTGAAAACCTTATATTCTTCAAGAGGGTCGACTTCTCTCCAAAAAGCATCATTTAAATAAAGTTGAATTTTCACTTTTAATATTTCCATAGTTTGCACGCACTTTTAATTATAATTAATAATTAAAAAGTGGCCCCTTCTTCATGTTGGTCGACCCCTTCCTTTAAGTCACTTAAGTTATAATATTTAATTATATTATAACTTTATAATATAAGCCTTTAATTAATTAATATTTATTTTAGCAAACAAATATTAATATCTCTCCCAAAACAGGTCCAAATGACAAACCGTCTGAATCCAGATGATAAGTGACTGAATCAACATACAACCAAACCATACTGCTAAAAATAGCAGGGGTGCTCTGCTGAGTGACTCTACTTACTAAAAATAGTAAGTCAAGCAAATGATGTCCAAACGACTCCGAACGAAAGCCAAGCTAAAAGATTCTGCCAACTGAAGCCAAGCCAAGCCTCAACCAGACCCTCTATCCACCCTATCAGCCTACGAGGGTCACTTAATAGGCTAATCTCAAGAACTGAGAGATGTCAACTGGAAGGGGACATTACATAGTATGTTAAGTAGAATTGGTCCAGGCCATGAGTTATGGACTAAAGCAATTAGTACAGCGTGTTACTTGAAAAATAGGTCTCCTAATACTCTTGAGAATGAAACACCATATGAAATGTGGACAAGCAAAAAACCTGTTGTAACACATTTGAAGGTATTTGATTGTGAAACATTTGTTCAAGTGCCTACGGAAAGGAGATCTAAGTTGAATTTCAAAGCAAAGAAGTACTATTTCATTGGGTATTGTGAAAATGTAAAAGGCTACAGGTTGAGGAATCCTAAGACACTGAAAGTCCTTTACTCAAGGATTGTTATTTTCAAAGATCTTAGAGTTATTTCTAGGGAAGTACAACCAAAGGAACAAGAGATTGAAAGATGAATTTTGAACACAAATTAGAGCAACAAGATGCATCTGAAGATAAACAAACAAGTATGCATGACAGTGGAAGGAGACGAAGGTGACATATCTGCTGCAGATTCTGAAGAAAAACAAAATTCAGATGCAGAAAATTCTCCAGCAGTCACTGTGAGAAGGTCTACACGGTAGAAAAGATCAAATGATAGGTAAATTCCACCTGATTTTCATTGTGTTTTTGCTCTAACATGTACTGATACCGAAACAAAGTATATAGAAGAAACTCACTTATAATGAGAAGAAGTCTCAAAGCAATGCTATGGAAGAGAAGATGTTAGCATTGAAGTAGTGCAAGACTTGGGATTTAGTAGATCTGCCTAATAGAAGGAAACCCATAGGCTGCAAATGGGTATTCAAGAAAAAGTTCACGGCAGACTAATCATATTTTAGATATTGTTTTATATGTTGATGATATGTGTATCATTAGGAAAAGTAAGACATTAATTAAGAAACTCAAAGCTTAATTGTCTAGTAAGTTTGAAATGAAGGACTTAGGTGTTGCTAGATTTATGCTTGGTATGGAGATTCATAGAGACAAAGCTAACAAGAAATCATGGATAAACCAGAGGAAATATCATGATACTGTTCTGCGGCATTTTGGCATGCATGACAGTAAACCAATAAGTATACCTCTAATAGTTGGTACAAAATGAAGTTTGAAAGATTATAGTTCCTTGATTACAAACAACAATTGGGATCTTGCCCCCCTTCCTAAGGGAAAGAAACTTATTTAATGCAACTGGATCTATCAAATAAAATTTGATGCCCTGGATTTTGCATTCCACTGAACTTCTTTTTCCAAATTCTGATTTCCAGCAGGATTCTTAATGTTGTGTTTTTCAAACACAGAAAAGACCATTGAAGGAAGGATTGGAAGTTATTCCAGCCACAATATTTGTATCTCTATAGCCTGCCATTTTTTTGGTAACATGAGACCTGAATTCTGTTACTAGACACCTCAGCTTTCTGAAAATAATGACAGTTCTCTACCTTTGCCAAAATCCTTTCTCAATCAACAGCCATTTCATCTTCGAAAAAAAAACATAATGATCGTTCCTACAGTTATGGCAATGGATTTCATTTAATACTCTATTATCACATCAATCCAAGTCTTATTTCAAATCTCACATGGCACCAATCAAATCTAATCATTCAATAAACATTAGAGATGATCATAACCATTGTCAGAAGGGTTTATTACTTCTTATAATATAGGTAGAATATCCTCTATCCACGTGTCTAGGGATGATTTCATCAATTGTCATCAAATAAGAGCTTTTTGTGGGTGTCCTAGTTTTACGGGGTTGCAGGGGCCAGCGCCCCAAATCACAGATCCAGGTTAGGGGGCGTCCAGGGTACCGGGGGCCGGCTAGGGGCCGGGGACGAATCCCCTTTGAAAAAACTTCGAGGCAGAATCCAGGGATGGGGGACTGACTTGGTGGGGCCGGTGGGGGCGGTGAGGCAAGATCCCTCGGCTGACTCCCGAGGGGCAGCCGTAGATCCCCGTTCAAGCGTAAACACAAAAAAAAGCAAAAAATTAAAAAATTAAACCCTGCCTATGTGGCATGCGTGGGCCCCACCATGTTTTGCTCTCTTAAGAATGAAAGGAGGCCTCTAAAAGTTCATTATTTTCATTTTGTTTGTGTAGGGAGCCAAGGGTTTGAGAAGAAAAAAAATTGCAGCCATTGAAGGAGAAGGAGCAGCTGTTTGAAGGAGGAGAGGAGGTTGAAAGAGTGTTGCTGGGAGTGCAAATCCATCAAAAAAGGTATGCATTTTCTTTCACCATTCTTTTTTTTTCATTTTTTTTGCAAAATATGAAGTTTGCATAGTCTGATTTTTTTTTATTTTGTTCATTTTCAGTCAACACTTGCATTCTAAAAACAAAAAATATGAGCAATAGTGAAGGTGGGAGTGATAGTGAAGTTGAAATGCAAGTTAGAAGGCAAACTAGAGAGCATATAACCCCTACCCAACACCATCATTCATCAACCAATTCCAAAACTATGAAGGACTATGCCAAACACCCAATAGACAAAAAAAAACCATTCCTTCAATTTGTGACAGCCATGGGTGAAAGACAAAAAAATTCAGGGGGGAGTAGGGTTTGGTTGTGCCATGTTTGTGAAAAGGAATTTAGGGGCAGCTACACTAGAGTTAGGTCTCATTTTTTGGGTGAGGTGGGCCATGGAGTTAGAACGTGTCCTGCATTGACAGATGCACTATTTATAGAGTGCCAAACAATTCAAATGGAGTGTGATGGTGGGGTTCAAGCTGGGTCTCCTTCTTTCCCAAGTTCACAATCGTCTATGCCTACTCCTACTCCTAGTCCTTCCACAGTTGGTAGTACTGTTATCTTAAGAGGAAAGAGGAAGGTGATTGGTGGTGATAAGGGAGCCTCAGTTGAGTCCATGTTTCAAAACCAAGCACGAGAAACCTATGAATCCTCCATTGCCAAATTCTTTTTTGCCCATGCCATTCCATTTCATGTGGCCCGTTCCTCTTATTTCAAACAAATGGTGAAAGACTTAGTCATTGTTGGTCCTTCATTTGTACCCCCTGGAGATCATAAGCTACGCACCACCCTCCTAGACAAAGAGTACTCCAAAGTTAATGTGTTAATGGAGGAGATGAGGCAAACATGGATGAGGACGGGGTGCTCTATAGTGATGGATGGGTGGACTGATTGTAGACGTCGGCCACTCATCAATGTCATAGTCACATACCCTGCTGGTTCTTATTTTCTTAGAGCCGTAGATTGTTCAGGGAAACGTAAGGATGCTGACTTCCAATTTTCCATTTTGAGAGATGCCATAGAGGAGGTTGGGGCTGCAAATGTGGTGCAGGTGATCACCGATTCAGCACGTGTGTGCAAATCGGCTGGATTGATGGTGGAGGGTACTTACAGGCATATATTTTGGACCCCATATTGTGTTCATGCATTGAACAATGCATTGAAAGACATAGGGAAGATGGATTGGGTGAAGAAAACGGTGGCAGAAGCTAGAGAAATTCAAATGTTCATTTGCAACCACCACACCTCACTTGCTCTTTTCAGGACATTTTCAAAGGAGTTTCTCAAACCTGTTGATACAAGGTATGCCATTTACTTCATTTTGTTTCACTTTCAATTTGTATTCATAATCTGATTTTGTTTTAAATTTTTATTTTTTAATGAATCATTGAATTAATGCATGTAGATATGCCACCTACTTCATCCTATTGGAGAGGATGCTTGAGGTGCATGAGCCTCTACAACTGATGATGGTCAATGTTGAGTGGACTAGATGGCCTAATGCAAGTTCTACTCAAGGAAAGAGCATCAAACAAAAGATCCTCGATGATGATTGGTGGGCCAATGTGAGGTAAGACATATTAGATGGCTGATTTTCATATTAAATTTCTGATTTTAATATTTTAATTTTATTGTCTAATGTTCCAACTTTTGAAGTTTCTAACATGTCAAATAACTTGTCAACTAATTATTTTGAACTTTTTGTTTGCATTTTGCAGATATATTTGCTCCTTTATCTCGCCCATTGCAGATGTCATTAGATATGCTGATACAGACTCTCCTAGTCTTGGAGAGATATATGAGACATTTGACACTATGCTTGGGAAGATCAGGCAAGTTATTTTGGCAAAGGACCCCACTTTGGATTTATATGAGCAACACATTAGGCCCATTGTGACGCGGAGGTGGACTACAATGAACACCCCGCTTCATATGGCTGCCTTTGCTCTAAATCCAAAATGGTATGCACCAAGGGATGGTAGGGTGCCTCCATGTGATGATCCTGAGGTTTTAGATGGGTTCACACGGGCCATTGAAAAGATTTATCCAGCCGAGCAAGCTTCAATACTTCGGTCACAATTTCTAGACTTTGCTAATCTTAATGGCCCAAACTTGAGCAAACCACAGGCGAGGTTGGATAGAGCTATATTAGCTCAAGGGAACCCTATTGGATGGTGGACCTATCATGGGAGAGATACACCGCAGTTGAAGATACTTGCCACTCGCCTTCTTGCACAGGTTGCTAGTTCCTCTACTGTAGAGAGGAATTGGTCCACATATGGCTTTATCCACTCTGTCAAGAGGAATAGACTTACCTCTAGATGAGCAGAGAAGCTAGTGGCTGTTCATAGTGCTCTTCGGCTTCAGGATCGACAGACTCCAGAGTATAGACAGACTCCAGCTCTACGGTGGGATATTGATCCTGAGGATGCGGCTCAGATAGATGAGGAGGAGACAGCTGAGGGCTTGGTTGGGCTCCCATTGGTTGAGGAGGAGCATTACGGTGGTAGTGACTCAGAGGATGACTCTGATTTTGATGCAGTTATGAGAGATGATTAGGGGCAGCAGTGCTCTTTGTTTATTTTGTAAATTTGTATTCATTATTGACATACGATATTGTATTTTGATTTTCATAGCAAACTAAAACTTTAAAACTATATGGCAGCAATGTAGCCTTTGGGCATTTTGATATAAGTGTATAAATTATAACTTGGAGGTTGTTTCATGATTTGTGTAACTGTATGTTAATTTTGAATGCGTATTGACTATTGACTCTATTGAGTGTTGGCATAATGTTGAACACAAATGTTATATGTTAATGTTCTATAATGTGTATTATGCATGCCTTATTCATGTTATCTATTGAATATTTAAAATTTCCCTATATTTTTTAAATTTTCCCTATATTTTTATATAGCCGTCCCCTACCGTCCCTAATTTTGGCCTCAAAAATCGGAAACTTGGGGACTCGTCCCGCCGTCCCCTGCCGTCCCCATCCCGGAAACTTGGGGTAACCTTGAGTTTTACCTCTTGAAATGAAACAGTGCAAGGAAACAAACATGAAAAAATATAAAATAGGGCCAATAATGATAGGTTTGCAATATAAATCCACAGCCCACATACCCACATATAAGAAGAATACCAATTTAATAAATGTGCCACTTAAGTATGAAACAACTTTACATGTGTCGGCTTCCTACAGTCCCACGCACAAAAGGGATTATGTTGAGCTTCAAAAGATAAACAGGTGGGTGGGGTGAAATATTCCGAGCCAATTTTTTTGTTTTTTCAATTAACAATTTACAAAGCAGTGCACCCGTTAAGGTTAGATGAGGAAACCAAAACGTGCAAGAAAGCAACTCTAACCAGAATGGCGCCGATGATGGCGAGCATTGGTCAGAGGATCTAAAAGAAACTGCTTAAGCTGTAACTCTAACCAACATGGCACCGCGGAAGGTGAGCATTGGTCAGAGGGTCTTCTATTCTAATTGCAGAAAGGAACTCAACGTCAAGTATGTGCTACCCAATCCAATGCGGAGTGAGGGGCGACCATATGACGGAGTGAATACAAAACAAATGCTGAAAGATAATTGCTGAGAAAGGAAACTACTCGACACCCAGAATGTGCTTGCTACCCAGAGTAGGCAGTAGCTACCATAGGGCGGAGTTCTAACTATTACAATAACGTGAGTGAGATTTAGAGTTACAACCAGATTTAAACAAGCAAGAAGGACTGCCAATACTACTGGTCAGTTTACAAATGAATATAATACGCCTGTCAAGAGATTAGAGCTGGATTTATCAACCATTACAATACCATCATCAATTCGTTGGCTTGATTCAATATGCCACACAAAAAATCCCACAATGAATAAGAAATAACACTGCTGTTTTCTTGAATAACCAGAAATCTGTATTTTGCTGTTTCAAACCAGCAGCTTTAGAAAATACTCAGTTGCACATAACTCTCACAAAACTCCTCGGAATAACACGAAATCAAATGCAATACACTCTAACAACAATGGCGACCAAATTCCAACACTGAAAACTGATCTTGAAACCCTTAATGAAACTTGCACAGATCCCAATGCAAAACAGAAAAGTACGGCCTAGGGAAAGAGGCGATTTTCTCTAGAAAATAAATGAAAGCTTTATAAATTCTGCAAACTGGAGGAAATGGACGCCTATGATAGACCAATGCAATAAGAGACTACCCAGAACTATCTTTTTGTCTTTTTTTGAGATATGAATGAAACAAGAAATCTGCTGTCACTAAATGCAACTCAAAGAATACCTCTAAAATGCAAAAACAGAAACTAAAGGATTACAATGACGTTAACAATGCACAAATCAAATGCAACTCACAGTACAATAAATCACCACTAGATGTTGTCTTGCAAACATGAAGCGATGCCCAAACTAGGAGGTCTTCATCCCTCGAAGCAATCCAGAATCAATCCGGCAGCATAACGGTGTATTTTCCAAGATGATCCAAATGATGCACCAAGACTCCTCTTTATAACTTTTCAATTGACTTTGCAAAACCCTAAAATCTGCTTTTAGGTCAAACTCATTCTCCTCAAGATTGGACGCACTTTCTCCTTCAAGACTTAATAAATGATATTTTAATTAAAACATCAAACTTTGATAAATGCGCCCATCATAATCCCTGCTTTGACTTAGCAATAATTATAATATTCTTTTAATGAGGGCGCCACCCTCAATGACCACTTTTTAAACACAACATTAAGTCATTAACTCTAGGCCAAGGTCAACGTTAAAATATAATAATTAAAACGTGACTTTAATCTGAATGACTTAACTTATTTCTCCGAGAGTGCCCTGAAGCCAAAACTGATGAAGTCAACTGATCAAAACTGAAACCGGAAGTCAACCAACCTGAGCTCAACTGGAAGCTGCCAAAAATAGAATTTACTAAAAATAGTAAATTCCAAAAAAGTACTACGAATCTTTGAGGAGCGAACATACCAACTGCAACCCTCTGAAAACAGGAAAAGGAATCCGCCATTGAAGTAGAAATTTATTACACCTTCCCCGCACACACCAAGTACCACATCTCGCCTAATTTCTAATTCAGTTTATAAGTGGGGAGCAGGAAGTGGGCCGTGTTCATAAAAAATAAAAGCAAAAATATAAATAAAATGTGACTAACTGCATTTAATCAACATCTGATGGCTAGGCCTACCAGGTCAAGCCTGAACTTCTTTCATATTTTTTTTCCTTTTTGTTCACATTTTTCAAAACAATTGCACCATTTCAGGGTTCAGGGTGTAGGGTAAAATTTCCCATTTTTTCCCCTTTTCTCTGTTCTAAACCCATGTAATTGAATTCCATTTATTCATTCTGTTTACTGTGTAAGTGTAAGGATACTATGTCGTGGAAGATTTATTGCATCTCTCAAAAAGATGCAATAAACTTGGAATCTCTGGTCTAATGTTTGAACATTTTTGAACCTTGGAATCTCCAGTCTAAGTAACCTGTATGCAACCTTTAAACTGTTTTGAATGCAGGTCATTGAATAAGCCACATTGTTTTCACCTTTCTTTGTCCTTTTTTTCACATTTTTTCCAAAAAGTTAAAAACTGTTGTTTTTTAGGGTTTAGGGTTTTAACTTTTTATATAAGTGTTATCTAGCATGTGAAGATTTAAGAAAGAAATGCACTCAATATGGGGTCTCGGTTGCATGAAATCATAGATAGACATTCAACCTGTCAATTACAATCATTTTTATTTTAATATTATAAAGATTTTTCAAGGAATTGGATAATTATATATCTAAGAATGTAGAACACTTGGTTGTCTTTCTGTCCATTTGAATTTGAAATCACAATAGTGAATTGTTGTTGAGAACTTTCTGTCCACGTCATGGTTATCAATTTATGATTGGAACATGTATTCTGTAATAAATACTTTGGTTAGTATATCTTTCTCATTGGAAAATAATTCAATAGTTAGTGTTATGATGATTAGCTACTTCAGTCGAAATATGCTATGCATCAGATAGCAACACAATTTTGAGAATAAGCAAGCAATGTGTAAGACAAGACGATTGACTATAATCGATAGGCAAATATTAGAAGTTAACTATAGATGTTAATATTCCTTAACAATAGAGATTTCCAATAAAATAGGATGTAGCAAATGCAAAGTCCTGGAGAATACATCCATGACTTAAGTTCATGCACAGAACTGCAAGTGAAACATATTTCCAATTTTAAATGCTTTTGGGCACATATTTTTCTGCAAAACATATATTAATCTGGTATCTAGGCAAATCCAACATCTCAACAAATCATGTTCGCTATTTTATTTTTAAAAAACTGCTGAAATATATGCAAAATCAAGGAAAGTTGGCAATTGTACCTCTCCATGTAATGGTTCTCCAAGAACACTTGGATATGTTAGAGGTGCAGAGCGAATTGTTGGCAATGGCTCTCCAGGAATGCTTGGATATATCTGAGCTGCAATCCGGAGTGTGGCAAAAGAAGGACAATGTAGGTGTTGATCTAACATTTGTGTATGGATAGCAATTTTATCCCGTCTTCGATGGATTTCCAGGATCAAAGCAAACAAGGCCTCATCATCTGGTATATTATCTACAAATTGTATGCCACTGTGTAGCAGCTCATAGAAAGGTATTCGACATCTATCCTCATCCACCAAAGCCCATACAACACTCAAGGAACTATGCAGCCAGTTGCAAGAGGATCTCTCAAATTTTCTAATGTTCGTATTATCATGTTCATCACTCGCATTTTGTTGTCTTGGATTCCAGTTAAGCAGCCAACTGAGCATGTGTGAAAATATATCAGAATGAGTAATTGGTTTTAGATTATGTTCAAGTCCAGCTAGGATGACCTTGCAAACAATTTGCCGAAGAGCACTCATTACAGAACACTTTGAGAGACCAACACCTCTTGAAAGTATTTGTTGTCCACTGTAAGATGGATCAGACCCCTTAACTGGAGATTGATAGATAGATGTTGCTGCATCAACCAGCCCATGGGGAGGTGTCCCAATAATATTCAATGAAGTCAATGGAGAAGCCGGATTGGAAGATTGTGCCATTGATGAATTAGGCAAAGCTGAATTTGGAATTGTGTTCCCTGCTGCTCCTGAACTGACAGATGGTGTACCAGCATTCATTTGGCCACTTTGGGTAGGTGAAGTTTCTGCCGCAGACACCGCAGAAAGGAGAGACGGCAGAAATGAATCCCAATTTATGAAACTTATGCTAGACAGCATTTGCAAAGCAAACAGAAGAAAATCTGCCTGAAGTGTGTGACTGCTGCATTGCACAATTAAAGAAAAAAGCACAGACTCTGTTGCTGACCGCAACTGTTCCTGATCCTGAAATTAATAAACAACACTTTCAGACCATATCAATGAAGGTGGAATATCATGCATAAGCCTATCAGATTCTGGCTTCTTTGTGCCAACTATGGTTGCCACTTGCAAAGGGGAAGAGATTAGATGATGAAGCAGAGAATATCATGTCAAACTTTTCAAATATACAAAACAAATTGACATTCATACAAGACAACAATAGCAAATAATTTGAGATTGGGAAGTGTTTCAAATCTTACCAAAAATTGGGCTTGAAGTTGCTGGAAATCCAGGAGAAACTGCTCATTTCTTGGCGGTAAATCTCTGTTTATAGCAGTGATCCGTTTGCGGAGTTGAAGTCTAATTGTACAAAGTTAAAAAAATTAAAATTAAAATACCAGAATGCATGGTATTCCCATTTGTTTGTTGCTGTAAATAAATAAAACTAATACAATTAGCTATGCTACTAAGTACTTCAATACAAACTTGTAAACTTTTCTATTAAAACAAAAAGGTCTGAACAGAAGCCAATCAACAACAAAAAGAAAAAAGTAGAAGCCTATACTATGCATAAAACAAGACAGCAAGTTAATAGCTTATCAAAGATGTCATAACTACTTATTCTTGAAAAGTTGCCCACATAATGGAAAGACAATAAAGACACTAGAAACATCTTTGTTTGACAAATGATAAATTCAATATTTTTTCTCAATTTGATGAATTTCTACAAATTTAATTAGAGTCTATTTGATGCTGATGGAGATCATTTTTGCACTCAACCTCTCTCACTCGACAATTTAAATTGCAATTTTTTCTCACTTGATGTTGTCATGAGG
>VDFB02332732.1:0-45495 GCA_007258455.2 Sequoia sempervirens
ACATAAATTCAAAATTTGAATAGTCAATTTTTATTGCATTTACAGTAAATTTTTAGCTTTCCTAGGTTAAAATATTACATCATTTAGTGTCATATCACAAGTCCTTAACAATCTTGTCTTGAAAATCTTGAAATCTGAAAACCAAAAATGAACTTAGAAGTCAAAGACTAGAGTTATCATTCTAAAAGTCGTTGAAACCTTGTCTTTTACAAAATTTCTTCATCAAAAAAATTTCAAACCCAACTCACAAGTCTAGTTGTGGATTCACTTTTTTTTATCAAGCCATCATCATCACTTTGAGGTTTAGGATTTTTTTACTTGGTTACATTAGTCCCAAAACCAAAAAAATTGTTAAGGTAATCGTATTTTAGGATTGAAATTCAAGATAATCAAAAGTCTTTGCATTTAGCAAAATATCATCACAAAAACAAAAAAAACATACTTTTTAGTTTAGTCTTGTACCTTTCAAAAATTTCCAAAAATCAAAAAATACCAAAAATATAGAAGACTCGTTCTAGGTTGCATTCATACCAAAACTTTACAAAAACAAAAAAAAAATCAAAATCTAGAAAAAAACAAAGTCAAAACATCATTACTTTTATGGTTGTCACACACTCTCACGTCAAATGCAAACAAATGGATCCCAACTATGATCCTATGTACAATCCAACAAGTTACATGTACTTTGGTGCAACAACTAGTGTTCATGCCAATTCACAAAATCTCCCCCCACTTGAGAATTACACTTTGAATGACGTAAACCAAGGGCTCACACTTGACGAGATTGAAAATACATCCCAAGATCCTCAGATCTTGAGAATCATTGATGAGTTATTGTCGATAGACCCTAACAAATAATTCACGCAACTTTCACAACACAGAGCTAGGCTACCACCTGACTTCGATATATCAACCATTATAGGGGAGACCTAGAATATAGTGTCACTAGGAGTAGGTGTCATAAATCGACCTCCACCATCAACACCTATTGCATCAACACCCACATCATAGTTGAACATAGGCATTCCGCCTATCCAAACATCTCATTTTCATCAACTGTGAATGTTCCACCACCACCTACATTCACCAAACCAATGACAAATCCATTTTCCTCCACATCTACAACTATAGCACCAACCCACACTATGGTTGCAACACAAAGTTCTACCCATTCAAATACATCAAGTAAGATACGAAAGACCAACCCTTCATATTTAGGACCACAAGTGGGTACAACATCCACTTCATAGAAAGTAAACACACCTTTGACAAGGACTCGATCCTTTTTCAAAACAGGTCCAAACATCATCCACCCCAATAACAACCAAATAATATTGGTTTTTCATCCACATTTGGGTTCAATCAACCCCCACCTTAGCAACCAAATAATCTTGGTTCGTCATCCACATTTGGGTTTAATCAACCCCAACCTCAACAACCAAACAAGCTTGGTTCTGCATCCACATTTGGGTTCAATCAACCCCCACCTTAGCAACCAAATAATCTTGGTTTCTCATCCACATTTGGGTTTAACCAACCCCCACGTTAGCAACAAAACAATCTTGGTTCATCATCCACATTTGGGTTTAATAAACCCCCACCACATCAACCAACCAATCATGGTTCTACATACACAACTAGGTTTAATCAACCCCCTCCACAACAACCAACCAATCTTAGTTCATCGTTCACAGCTAGTTTTAACCAACCACCTCCACCACCACAATACATCTCAAATCCCACTTATACATCACAATTTCAACACATCCCACCCATGCAAAAAACTTTCAGTACACCAAGTCAAAACCTTCATGGAAACAACTTCAATCCACAACATAATATAAATCTATTCGGGAACCCCTTACAAGGTTCCACACAATACATCTAACCCAACTTAGTTCCAATGGCACCATCACCCATGGATCTGATGGCTCAATAGTTACAAACATTACAAGATCAGATGACTAATATACACATAACTAGGAGTAGAAAAACCTACTTGGTGGAGGACCTATGTCCTTACCCTTTCGATAGGAGCATTCACATGCCCCCTTTCCCAAAATTTTAATTATTCCTAAATTTGAAAAATACAAGGGAAAGGGAGACTCCATTGAACACATACGAGAGTTCCATACAACCTCCTTAGACATGGCTCATGAACATACATACCTCATGAGACTTTTTCCACAAATTCTAGGAGGCCAAGCCCTCAAATGGTTCAACACTTACCTTCAGGTATACAAACTTGGAGTGAACTAATGGATAAGTTCATCACACACTTTTCCTACAATATTCAACTGATATCAACATTACCCATTTGTGTGTTGAAAAATAGAAAGATGGTGAGACCTTGTCAATCCTACAAAGATGGAGAAGCTTAGCCAGTAAGTGTGCCTGCCATATCCCAAAGAAACAACTAGTCCAGATTTTTGTGGAGAACCTCAACAAGGAGGTGATGTTCCACTTACAAATCCATTGTTCTAACACATTTAAAGAGGTGATAGAGAAAGGATTATCCATCGATAAAACCCTCATTGCCAAAGGGCTTGTAAAAATCTTTAAGGAGAATAACAATTATTCTCCTCGCAATAATTCCAAACCAAACGAGAACAAATTTTGGTCACGAAACAAAAATGTGACAAATGATGACATCATAGATGGTAAGGTCATAAATAAACCTAATCCTATGTTCAGTCTGAAAGGACCCATAGTGATGAACACCAATAAACCTTCATAGAAGCAAGAACAAACTACTAATGTGGCCCAAAACAACACATCATGTGGTCCTCCAAGGGCCCCCAACAAAAATGAAAGCACATGCCCTTAGGGGAACCAATTGAGATAGTTTTAAAGAAATTGCTACAAAAAAACTATTAGAGATTAGTGTTCACATGTATTAAAATAATAATGTGTGAGAGCAATAACAACTCACATAATTATTGTGGGCATTAGGAATTGGTGTTCACCTAGGTTAGAATGTGTGAGGTAAAACTCACATATTTGTTACAAGGGGAATATTATATCATTCTCATAGTTGTTAGTATTATAATTTGTGTGTTTTTTGAGTTGTTTAAACAACTCATATACTTAGGGGAGTTGTTCCCTATAAAATAGGATATGTAAATCCTATAAATATGTAATGTATGAATGAAAGAAGCAATGGAAATAATATAATATTATTAGTGCAAAATATGCTCTGATTTCTCTAATGGTATCAAAACATTCACGATGCTAGGCCTATGAGGAAGCAACAAAGAAACTGCTAGCAAATGAAAATGGTTTGTTGATATATTATTTTATTTTTTATTTTATTTCTTTTAAATTTTAGATCAATCTAACACAACCACAAATAAATTGTGATATATTTCTCATTTGTGAATGAAATTTCAAAATTCAAAATGATTTGGAAAGAAGAAGAAGAGAGAAATAAAACCTAGAAATGTTTTGAAAGCATTTTCAATATTGCATGAGCAAATTGAAGTGAAAGTTTGATGTGATTTGTTAGTTGTCTTTGCTAGCTTCTACTAGTTCTTTTGCTGATATATCCTTCATCCAATTTTGCATTTAAGTTTTGATTGAATATTTGCATTATTTATTTTAATAACTTCAAAATGAATGGTTGCATGTCATATCTTCTCTGTAACTTTTACAAACAGATTAGTTCCAAAACCAACAAACAGGTATAAAACATTTTTCCATAAAAAAAAAATTTGGATAAAGATGGTTGGCTTGCCCAAGAACATTTATCTTGTTCCAAGAAATGTGAAATATTATGTTGATGTTGTTGTCTTCAAATGTGGTGGTTTTATGGTTTGGTGATATTAAAATATTATATCTTTGATATAATAGTATATAGGGCTAAGTGTGTATTTGTGATATTTTAGCATGATGGAATGTTGAACTTTATGTTGTTGTGGATGGGATTATTTGCAAGCTCCATTTTATATGCTAGGTCGATACTATGGATTTAATTTATTTGGTTTGATTTAATTTATGGGAGCTAATATTTGTCCCTTTTTGTTCTTAAGGGACTTGTCTTGTTATGTTTTGTAGCTTATTATTCATATCAAAGTGTATTTGGAGTGCATGATTGGTGATACCTGACACACCAATTTTTTGTAAAAGAGAAGTTCACATCAAGGGGGGAGGATATATTCTTTCCTCACAACTGATGAAATGAACCTTAAAATCCAAAATTGCTAAGTAGCAAGTCTAATGGAGGATGGAGGCATAGGAGGTTGGAGGACACTCAACATCCTCTCGTCAGTCACCAACGACGAGGTCACTTATTAGCTTTAGTGGCATTTTTTTTGTATTGTGTGGCAATGATAGTTTTCTATGTTGTTGGAGATTGAATGGTACGATCAACAATAGTGGTTATTTCTATTCATATATGTTATTTTTTTTATGTATCCTCCTAGTGCAAAATATTGTAATAAACAAAAGCACTAATGTAATGTAGTTCATGGATCTTGAAAACGTTAGTGGTAATATAGAAAACCATATGAGGTGAAGAGATGAGTGAGTTCCTATTTGTTTTCAAGTTTGTGGTAAACCTATGTGAAATCCATGAAAGGTTGATGAGAGGTTCCTTTCATTTGAATCAAGATCATGAGTCAAAAGTGTTGGGATTACTATTGTTGAAAGTGTTAAAGTTTGAAAGGAGGAGAATATATACATCATCAATATTGTAAACAATTGTATAGGAGAGCAACTGGCTATAGAGATCCTCTAACTATCAAACTTCTTGGAAGTGTGGTCAGCTAATGATAAGTTCACTAGAAGTGAAAGCAAGATAAGTTCTCTTATGTAGGTGATCATGTGTAGCAAGATCCAAAATAGTAGTATACAAACCTAAATGTATGCATAGGAATACATGATTTTTTTTCCAACTTGTGTGATGCTCTTTCTCCCCATGTTCACACTAAGGGGGGATATTAGAGATTAGTGTTCACATGTATTAAAATAATAATGTGTGAGAGTAGTAACAACTCACATAATTAGTGTGAGTAATAGGAATTAGTGTTCACCTACGTTAGAATGTGTGAGGTAGAGTGACAACTCACATATTTGTTATGAGGGGAATATTATAACATTCTAGTAGTTGTTAGTATTATCTGTGTGTTTTTTTGAGTTGTTTAAACAACTCATATATTTAGGGGAGTGGTTTCCTATAAAATAGGATATGTAAATCCTATAAATATGTAATGTATGAATGAAAGAAGCAATAAAAATAATATAATAGTATTGCATGTAAAATATGCTCTGATTTCTCACAAAAATGTACTACAACTCCCTGAGATTTGACACTACGAACCAATACCTTTCAAACCATCTTGGTGGAATGATGATGAATTTTGCAAGTACTATCAAAATAAAGGGCATAAAATTCAAACTTTTTTAAGTTTAAAAATACCATATAGGATATTATCAAACAGGGAATAGTAGAAATTGATAACCAACTCAAAACCACTAACACAAATCACACTATCTTCAAGGATCCTTTAAAAACCCATGGAAAGGGAAAAGCCTCAAGTTTTGAACAAGTTAAAAAGTTGATACAAATTACACCAGTGTCACCTACAAGTACATGATAAATAACATCCACCCAGCTAATGAGGAAGCTTCATCTACACCCATTGATAGTGACAATTCTAAGTGTCTCGTCATATTTTCCAAAAAAGATATTCTTACGTGCAACCCTTGCCATACTAATGCACTCCATATCAAAGCCTTCATCCTAAAATATTGAATCAAATGAGTCTTGATAGATGGGGGAATGGAGTTGAATATTTGTAGTTTGTCATTAAAAAATTGGGATATTTAGATGATGTCATTGATCAAAATACGAGGATAAAAATTAAAGCATATGATGATGTTGAACGAGAATTGATAAGCATTGTCATATTTCCTATATAGGTGGGACCTCTTATGATTGAGATCATCTATCAAATCATAGATTTAGAGACCCATATAACATTCTCTTTGGATGTCCATGGATCCATTCCATGCAAGTCATGTCGTCTACTTTACACCAATACATCAAGTTCCCATACAATGAAATGGAAGTGACCATACTAGTGAACCTGAGTCCCTTTATGCATTATAGCCCATCACAGAGTAGTCCTGGCCTATTGGAGCATTGCCTTAATAATATTGTCATTCCATCTTCCTTTGTAGCGGTTGAGCCTTCAATATCACATACATCTCCCACTCCCTCAATCCAGGTTAATGTCAAAGACCTTGAATTTAGGGAATATGAGTTACAAGCATACCTTCCAGGGGTCAAAACATTACCATCTACATCCCAATCATGTAATGTCCATGATAATCCTATGTTTAATCAGGACATCTATGATAATCCACTTTTCCTAGATGATCCTCTGGAGGATGTCCTTGAACATCCTTCTTCATTCCAAGATCATATTCCCTCTATTCCACTGCATGGGCTACCACCCTTCTCTCTTAAGAACCCTGAGTTAGAGTATGCATTTATAGATGTTGCTCTTACTAAGCTTTCCTACCAACTCATTAACAGTGAGCAGGTTTCCTTCAGTATTACTGAAACTGAAAAGGATAGTTTTGAGGAACACGTTGAGGACATTTCCCAACCTGTACATGAATCATTCACCTTCTCCAATCCATTAAATTCCTATAATTTCACCCATTTCCTAAACTTGGATCAAATGCTAACTATGAAAAAGGATAGGGCCATAAGACAAAAGACAAGAATGAAAAAACCTTTATCAAAAAAAGATACAAGGTCAAAGAAAAAGCAGAAAGATCAAAAGAATCCCTTAGAGAAAAATCAAATGAAAAATGCTCGGGACAAGTAAAAAGCAAAAATAAGAAATCGATCTTCAATTGTTCCTTTAATCCCATAATAACTAGGGGCATATACAAAAGAAGGCCTTCAAGATATGAACTTGTTGATCCAACATTTCTATCCACATCGTTATTCCATAATCTGTACAATCTAACGAATCCACCTACATTCATGAATCCATCATCTCATAAATTAGTTGGCGATGTCATGCAATGTATCTTTGACGACGACCCCTTGGTTTGCCTTAATCCATAATTTATCCAATCTCCTCTTCACGGGAAGTATGGTGATCTATGTATAACACATTCTACGAATCATACTTTAATTCTTCCTACCTACCACATATCACATTCCCTGTTTGCAGTTTCATACGATCTACTTCCATTTGTCAATCATCAGCCTGTATCTCTTGAAGAGTGTCCATTGTGATCACAACATCATCAACATTCCAATAAAGGGTCGCCTTGATGAAAAACTAGCTAAAACAAGTATCTTGTGTGACATTAAAAAGAAAAAAAAGAAAAAAAATAGAAAAGAAAAAGAAAAATAATTCATCCTATAGTAAAAACCATTTAAGTGGTGCTTTAGATAAGTACCATGGTGAGAACTTGGAAAACAGGCACCATGTGTAGTCGACTACTGCTCTACCATCTATCACTACTCTATCAAATTCCACCCACTTTCATAATAAAAGCTTTTCACCCCTTCTCGTGGCTTGAGATTGATTAACATTTGGCATCAAACTGCTTATCATATTCACCTCACAATAACTAGTCCTATTTTGGACTAGGGGCAATCCTCGACCTAGGGTTTCATAAACATTTGACACATGGTATTTGAGGATGTTATCACAAAAATACAAAAACATTGAAAAATCAACAAAAACCCAAAAAAATCAAATATCCTTTGAAAATCATAAAATAATCAAAAAATGTCAAAAAATAAAAAACACTATCGATCCATGGTATCGAGCTACATTTTCTCTATGCATGTACGTAGGCAAGGTGAATCACTGATGATCCCTCAAGGCATAGGTCAATCCCTTAGGGTCTATCATCATCAAACCTTAACCATAATCCACATTCTAGAATAAACTATCACTTGTCATGGTCAGTCAAACTACATTGTCTGTGTTTCTATCACATAGGCAAGGCCATCATTGATGAGCCCCTAAGCATAGGTCAGTCCCCCTACAGTTCATCATAATAAACTTTTCATCACATCCAAAATTCCATAATAAAATTATCCTTTGTCAAGAACTGACATGTTGGACACAAATAAATCATCATACAAAAAATCAAGCTTAAACAAATCATGGAATAACAGATGAACTATCAAACTAACCTACAACCTTTCCAATCAATTTCCTACATATCTATCAATGAAATATACCTATCTTTGTTAGATATCAGTTGTCTTATATAGGTTGTTACATCCTTGAAACTAGACCAGGTGTCTTATACGAGGTGTCTCATTCCTGGAACTAGACACAATCCTATCAAACACACATATATCAGTGGAAAAAAAGATCTAAATGGTTGTTGACTTGTTTGGTCTAGTTAAGTCTTATCTTATCTAATTTATCTTGTGTCATATTCCTAAGCTACTCGATGACATCCACAAGTGATGAGAGCAACAATGATGGATATTGACCTTTTTCTCTTTGATTTTTGTTTGTGGCTTGTCAAGTGGTAACATGACTAGGGTAACTAAGGTCCTTGTGTGTGATTGGGATTCCATTTGGCATAATAAAAACATCCTATGCAAGTTAAATGTCATCTAACACCTTCTTGCAGGAAGATTAACATGCTCTATGGTTACTTCCTCACATATTCCAACAAGGTTCTATTGTTACTAGTATGAATTTGGGTACTCCTTATATGTCTGAATCTTTGACAAATAGATACTAGCATCACCAAGGTTTGACTCAACTTGGTGTACATTATCCACTTGTCCATAACCTTTAGGCAAACATAAACAAAATATGCCATCACAATTCATGCTTTGGTGTGCATGCATCTACTTGTTTCATAATAAAACGCTTTATGGTGATAAAAGCATGCACTACTGAAAGCTCAAATACTATCAATCATACATCAATATTGATTTGGATAGATGGTCTAGCTAACCATTCTTCACTTCTTACTAACCTTCTCTTCTAGTTAACATTTATTATGTTAGTCCCTGCACCTACATGCATCATATCAACTTGTTGGTAAATTTGGCTTATTTTATAGAATTTTCACCAAATTTCTTGAGGGGGCACCATGCTATCACGTTGTCACCGGACATATACTGGGGAAACTCTTAAGCACAAATTATTGAATTTTCTTTGATACAATGCTATAAAATCTCATTGTATCAAAGAGGGGAAAATTTAGATACTCAAAATTGTCCTAGTCTACGAATAACATCTTTTTACTAATTTTCACCCTTTTTCCCTAATGATTAAATAATGCCTTATTATTGAATTATTATCATATACCATATTCTACTATTAATTAACTTTACGTTATTTAATTAATTCATTCTAATTCACCCTTCCTAACTAATTTAATAAATCATATTTATTTAATTATGTCCTAATTATTATTAATTGTTTAATTAACCACTATCAAACACCCTTCTTAAATTAGATAATTGTTATTTATTATTTAATTAACCACCTTCGCACTTCTAGATTAAATAATTATAATTAATTATTTAATTATCTTATTTCATCTCAATTTATCGATTAATAAATACATATTTATTTATTAATTAATCCTCACTTGCGCGTTCCTCCAATAATTAATTGATTATTTAATTAATTATCCTCTCATGCATAATTCCCTCTTTCATAACTAACACTCTCTTCCAATTGACTAGATAATCAATTCTAGTTCACTAATCAATCAATTCACTTTACTCCCACTCACTCTGAGTCTTCAAATCAATCAATTTGGTTAACTAATTGCTAGTATTAGTTTAACACTTCAATCAATTCCTCATGCAACCAGTTAAATGGAATCTTACAACCACTTGCAGTCAGTTAACTGGGCAATCAATTCCTGTCAAGGATCTTCAACCATTGATCTTGGTCTTGCACCTCTTAATCTAGATCGTTCATTTGAATCAACCATTTTCTATAAAAGCAACCCTCACCTCACGTTGATGACTAACCGCAAAATTTGGAGTTTTGTGCCATTGTGATCATCACACACACTTGAGCTATTTGCAAAATAAGTGAATATCAAATTCTCAAATCATAAACAAGTGAAAAGGTACAATGGAGGTAATTCAAGACAACATGGTTAAGGTAAATGCATTATTTGTTTGAATTCATGTTGCTTGTTCTTTATTGACTAATTTGGAATTACATTTTGAGAATTGAATTGTAGGCTTGTGGTTAACTATGTTTCATTATCTCCATAAGGACTAAATGTTCCCATTTTTTGAATTACATTTGAGAATATCCCTTAACCCACTTTGAGTTTGTATTCGTATGCATCTTCTAGATTAGTTTAGCACTTAGAGCTTTGTTTTGTTTTAGAAGATCTCTCAGACCAACCCCCCCAATAAATTTTTCCTTGCAAATCTTGTCCCATGCTATAAGGGCAATCTTATTTTGGTCTAAGGTCCCTTCCCAAAAAAAATCCTCATGATTTGATTTAATTTTTGATTGCTAGAAGAGAGAGACAAGACAAAAGATAAATTGGGATTACAGAGATAACTTCCTTTAACATGGTTATTCTCTCAGCCCATGACAACCACCACCCTTTCCAAGATGTCATTAGATTGTTGATTTTAACTCCAAGGGGATCCCATGATTGTTTACTTCTCAAGATCATCGCGAGGGGAAGACCAAGGTATTTTCTAGGTAATTGACCTTTCTTAAAATTGAGAGATCTAGTTTAGTTTCTTTTTCCTTGCGAGAGTCTGTGAAGAAGAAATATATCTCTAATTTAGCTTCAATAACATCCTATCTTGAGGAAATGGTATACAAATCCAAAATTTACTTCATTTGCAACCCCTCCCTCTTTTTGCTGCTCCAAAAAACATTGTATCTTCTGCAAATTGTCGGTGAATAATGGCCAACACATTGTTGGTAACCTAAATTCCCTCCAACTTGCCATTTATTTTTTCAAGAGAGACCACTCTTCCCAAATCCTCTGCCATAATGATAAAGAGAAAGGGAGAGAGTGGTGATGAGCCCTGGGAATGTCTAGTTTCCTTGTTGTAGTTTCATGTTTTTGTCTCATTTATGCTAAACTTCGAAAGACATTTCAAAACCTTTTTCATATACTTTGAAGTATTTCAAAGCATTTGAAGATGATATATTATATTAATGAATGAGTGTGTGAACTTTGAATGTCTATGATATTTAGTAGAATTTTGAGATTAATTATAGTTTCTAAAAATGAAAAATGCCTTAAAGATAAAACTAACCCTTGTAGTGAAGAACTTGTCAACTTGCAACAAAATTATCCTCAACCCACAATAGAAGGATGGCAATTCAACATAGCCAAAGGAGTCAATTAGCTACAATACGCTCATATTTCCAAAATAAGATGAAGAGCAATGGTTTGAGGACGTGAACACATATATCCATGTGTCACTCCATCTTTTCAATAAACCGTGGAGGAAGAAGAGTATGTTCTAACAAGGGACAACAGTTCCAATAAATATTGCCTTATTTCTATTATAATGATCTTTTTGATTGTTGTAATGTCTTTATTGGATTCCAATACTTCTACTTCCACTTGCTTTTATATTTTTGTTAAGTTAAAGACTCGGTCCTTTTCCTAATTATTTGGAAGAGTTGATAGTTGCTCATAGCCTATTTATATTTTTTAATAATAGGACTCTCACAAACCCTGTATATGAGGAAACTCTTGTGAGAGACCGAGAGATATATTTTTGCATGAAATTAGATTGAATAGATTTGTTCTATATTGTTCTAAGCTTTGTGTATGTTTGGATTACAATAAAGAAGAATATTTTAGTTGCATGATTTCCTAAGTTAGTAATCAAAAGGAGATGCACTATGGAATGCAACAACTTAAGCAAGGGCCACTTGAGGTATTGCATAATCCACCATAGCTTAGATGGTTAGTTTGGTGCAGGGGCACCAAAGCAATTTTTTGTAGTTGAGGTATTTAGTCAAATTTTGTTGTGTTTGAGTCATTTTGGCATGTAATAAGGCCACAAAATGCCATTCTTGATGTTTTTGGGTCATTAGGATTTGATTGGAAAAATAAAGCAAAAGTTGCAAAATAATGTAAAAAGTTGTCAAGCAAAAAGTGCAAAAAAAAAAGGTTTGAGGAATAACAGCAGTCATGGGAGTTTAAAAGTTGATTAAGGTCAGTTTGTTGGTTTTTTTTAATTTGTGTCAAGGTTATATATGCCTCAAAAACTTGAAGGTAGGGTTGGAATGGTGAATTTGATGAAAAGGCAATAAGAAAACCTTCATTTTCTGTGTATTTTCTTCAAAATTTGTTGTTCCATATTGTTTTATGGTTTTGTACGACCTTATTTTGGTACCAATGCATTTAAATTGGTGGGAAACAGGAATAAATCCATTTTGGTTTTTGTCTGATTGAATTTCATTAAGTTTTGAAGTTTTTACGGTCTTTTTACTATAGGCGGCTAAGTTCAGATTTTTGAAGTTTTGAAAGCAAGAAAATGGTGTAACTTTATATATAACCAAAGAAAACTCTTGAGAATTGGTTTTTAATTCTTTCTAATCATAATATTTGAGATTTTACAAGTTACAGGAGTAGGGGAGGTCATTTGCAAATTTTGGGGTGATGCCCTAGTTGAAGATTATGCATGTCTTTAAGCCAAAAATGATGGCTAAGAGAGGACATATGGTGAAATTGTGTTGCTGGTGTATACCTTGATATTTTATGCTACTCTAAATGTGTGAATCTAACTAAGAAACATGAAAGACAAAACACCAAGGACACCTCAAGATTAGCCAAAAGAGAGTTACAACGAAAAGGAATGCAAATAAAATGAAACACAAACACTTTTACCTCCCTTGTTGTTGAAACTTCTTTGATTGGCCCTTGCTTGGATGGGTTGTGTGCTCCTTAGATGATAGATTGAGTGATTAAAATGCAAGCTTCAATATGCAAAATGATGGACAAAAGATGGTTGAATGATCTAAAATGACTTGGACAGCATGTAGTTGTGAGAGTGCAAAGTGTTGAAAATGCAAAATGACAGCATAAGGGTGTAAGATAGCTAAGTGTTGTGGAGAAGGAAATTTAGCAGCATGAGGTTGCTCAAATGAAGAAGTGTTGTGGAAATGCCCTTGAGGAGGGGGTATTTATAGGAGAATTTGAATTCTCTAGAGAATTCAAGGGTCAAGATTGATCCAACAAGGCCAAGATGAAGGGCTATGGTGGGTTGAGAACCCACAAGCCCTCACATCTTGACATGTGGAAGGTGAAATGGACAAGAGGATATGAGGTGGAGATGAGTTGTCAAAAGGTACATGAGGTGGAAAAGGACATGCACCTTGGGGGAGAGGATTTCCACAAAAAGGGATTTCTTGTCCCCAAGTGGGAGTGAAAGGGACTTTTGAGGAATTTTAGAATTCCTCAAAAATCTACATGGGAAAAGGAAAGGTGGTTGGGAGGATAAATGTGAATTAAAAATTCACATTCATAGATAATCTAGAGGATAAAAGGTGGGTTCCAAAAAGGTGGGACTTGGTCACATGTGGAGATTGTGACAAGTCCAAGGTTGGTCACATGTGGTGATTGTGACAAGTCCAAGGTTCTAGAAGCCTTGGAAGGATGGAATGTGAATTAAAATTCACATATAAAGGAGAGGAATCTAGGACAAATAAAAAGGAATTAAAAATTCCTTGGAGAATGATTAGGCTTAATTAATCAGTAATTAAAGGATAATTAGGGGCTAATTAGGATTAAAAGCCAACTTGCAAAAGTTGGAGGATGTGACACATCCTAATCAAAGATTAGGCATGTGCACATCCTTAATGAAGAGAATTAGGAAATAGATTAGGATTAGATGAAAATGATATGTGAGGAATTAAATAAATGTAATATTTATTTAATTTATTTGATGAAAAGAGGATTAAGGAGGGTAAGGTATTTAATTATTAATTAAATACCTTAGGGATTTAGCAGAATTAAAGATATTAATTAAATAATAGTAATATTATTTAATTAACTAGGCTAAGAGGATGTTTAGACGAAAAGTGATAAATTTGGATAAATTAAGTGTCCAAATTTGGATGTCTACAGCTGGAAGTTGGGAGAAGATTTATGAAGAATTTGAAAACTTTATGCAAGGTATTTGAAGTGTTGGTAGAGTTTGGGAAGGTTTGGGAATAGGGTTTCCAGTAAACCCTCATTGGATTAAGCCTAAGTTGGGCAAATGTGAGATTTTGTTGTTGGGAATGCATGGAACATTTTTGGTGAGAAAAAACCATTGATTAAGTCCATTTGACATATGAGGAGAGCTTTGGAGTTGGTTTGAAATATTGGTACATTTATTTTCTCATACATGCTTTGTAAAAGTGGCCTAATTGGCCTTGTAGGATAGTGTACTAGTTGAGATTTGAAAAGGTTGGTCCAAAGTGACCTAGGTTGAATTTGAGATATGTTTTGAATGAGGATAAAGGGTATCTGAATCCCTAATTTTTTTGTATATTTGAAAAGTATTTGTGGAGTTTTTCCCTGATTTTAGTGTTTGGAACCCTATAAGGAAGAATAGGTGGGATTGAAGAAATCTATCAAGATAGGGTTGTATGATTTGAAAGATTGCTTGAATTGAGTCAAATTATGATTGGAAACAATTTTCCTCCTTGCTCTACATCATAGTTATATTATGAATTATAGTTTCTAGTTTACATTACGTTGAATGCTATATTATAATTTTTGAATTGAATTCTCTAATTTACATCATATTCAATGCTATTAAATGATTGGTTGAATTAGGTTATGTTGTAGCATAAAGAGTCACTTGTTATAGTCCATATATGGTAAGTACCTATAACAATTACAATAACTAGAATTTGTTTATCCTGTTCTCTAGTTAGGAGTTATTTTTAGTTAGGAAGCTTTTAGATGTGTTTACTTTGGTTCAATCACATGTACTCAATCAATTAAGGAATTCTAGGATTCTCAACTATATTATAGTGCAAGCACCATCTTGAGTTTATGATTCCCTGGTTGACAATTTAATGAAGCCCCCTTTTGAACAATGAACTACTTAATTTAGGGATTTGTAGGTCTGTTAAGATGCATGTATGGTTATCTACATTAGTTAATTAGACATTAGATGAAAATCTACAAGCAAACCCCCTTGTCTGATTCCTCTTGAGACCTCAAAATAACCTTTAAGTGAGCCATTTACAAGAACCAAGAATCTAGGACAAGGAATACAATTGAACATCCAATTTAGCCACTTCTTATTGAAACTGAAGGCCTCAAGCACCTTGTAAAGAAACTGCCAATCTACATGTTGATATACTTTTTTAATATCTAATTTTATCAAAATGCATTGGTTTTTAGTTCTTTGTATGGAATGAATTACTTCTTGAGCTATAATCACCCCTTCCAATATTGATTTACCTGACACAAACCTTGTTTGTTCATCTAAAGTTATGTCTGAAAGGATTCAATTCATTTGATTTGTTGCTACTTTGGCCATTATCTTGTATATGGTATTGTATAATGATATGGGGTGAAAATTGTCCAAAGATAAAGTTTTTTCTTATTTAGGAATGAGGGAAATGAATGTATTATTTATTTCTCTTAACACCTTGAATTCCTTGAATCCTCAATGGTTGCTATTGCATCATTCCCCACAATGTCCCAACATTTCTGAAAGAAACTAGTTGGGAATTCATTTGGGTTGGGGGCTTTGTCCAAGTGAAGTTGGTTCACAACCAACTTGATCTCTTCTTTCGAGAAGCTCTCCAACATCTTGTTTTTCTCTTTTGAAACCAGGCATGGGATGCCTTGAATAAGCTACTACTGAGATTCCAGATCAGAACCTTCCTAGTTCTTAAGCAAATCTATGAGAAAAGCTATTGTTTCCTTAGAAATATCTTCAGGGCTTTCTTTCAAGGATATCACCATCAACTTTCATGATTTTTATGATTTTATTAATGCCCCTATGCACTTTTGTTGTATTGTGGAAGTATTTAGAATTTTGTCTCCCTCATTGATCTAGGTTTTCCTAGATTTTTTTTATCTCTAATACATTTCTTGTTTGGATATCACCTCCTCATAATACCTTAGTAATTCATTTTCTTTCAGGAACCTCTCTCTGTCCATCCCTACAATGAGTTAACTTTTTCATTAAGAACCCTCAATTCTTCTTCTAACCCTTTTTTGTTTCGAAAATGTTTTTAAACTAGTTTTTATTCCAATCCTTCAACTACTGTTTGACAAGTTTTATCTTTGTTTTTACGTAAAAAATCTTAGTTCCTAATGGCTTTTCTTCTCCCCACCATTGCTCAATCATCTTTTTTTTGGGTTTTTCATCACATATTTTCAAACTTGAAAGGACATTTGATTGGTTTTTTGTCCTCTACAACATAAAGTTGAATGGATTATGATCTGATCTAGACTAAGGGGTGATGCTACCTTCCAAAGAGAATGGGAAGGAACCCAAATCTCCCTTAAATATAAACCTATCCAGTTTCTCTACAACGTTGATGAAGCCTAGCCTCCTATTTTTCCATGTGTGATTTCTATTAGACATTTGAACTTCCAACAGCTGATTATTCCCCACAAAATCCTCAAAGTCTATTTGTGACTAATACTTCCTTTGAACACCCCTTATTTTATCATGACTTTTTAAGATAGCATTAAATCCCCCTCCCATTATGTGCATCCAATTTGGAGCTAAGGCTAAAAAGGTTTCAATTCCCCACAAAGTCTCTATTTTTATGCAAGAAATCAGGCCATATACATTCCCTATGATGTTATAGATTTGAGGTTAGGCTCCTTACCTTACATACCAACCAGTGCTTGCTTGTTGCAACCCTCTCGACGTAGACTAACTATGGTCTCCAAAATGTGATCAAACCACTCAAAGCACCTTTGAATTGACTATCTCCACATTCTAGAACTTACACTTCCTTTTGAACAAATCGACTTCTATGTTGTTCATCTTAGATTATTGAATCAAGAAGTTGTTTGCCATAGACATATCCATATAGTGATTGACCTTACCATCCTAATGATCTTAACCTGCCCCTCAGCATCCCTGTCTATGAACCTCTTCTCTTGATTTGTTTTCCTACCTTTCCTCTTCCCCTCTCTACAATCTAGAGATTTCTTCACTTGATCCTTCTGCTTTATCCCAAAGTTCCTTCATCACTAAGGAGGTTAGCTCTAGGATTGTTGCCTCTTTTTATCCTTTTGGTTTGGAAGACCCCTCCTCCACCCAAAATTCACCTTCTTCTAACATCTCTCTTGCCTTTGAGTTGAATCCACCCGTATTTATTATCACACTTGCACAAAACTGCTATCTCTAATCCCTTTCTTAAAGCCTCAAAGAGCCCAAAAACAACTCACAACCTACTTCCAGAATGGATTCTACCTCGTTCAACTCCTACATCAAAACACCTTCCTTTCTAGGCTTTGTCAATTCAAAACCTACCATCCCTTCTAGGATATTTTGACCTTCCTTAACATCATCCCGCTCTTCCTTCTTAATCAACTATCTCGGTAGTGTGAGGCAATTCTACCTCTTGGGCCCCATCCTTTCCCCATAGAGAACCCCCAAAGATAAATTTATACCTTCATTCACACACTCCCAGAGACCCTCTCCTTCTTCATATTGCCTAGATCCCTTGGGAGTGACATTAACCAACTTCAATCACCCTAGGGCTTTTGGTAAAAAATATAATTCCACCTTTTGCTTCAATCAACATGCTTCTATCATAATCTCTATTTCATCCCAGTAAATGCATTTGGGGTTCATTTCCACATAAATCCTCACATATGCACCTTGCTCTCCTTGGTGGAGGTTTTCATTTGCACATACAAATAATCCTAATTCATCCCCAATTAGCTTTAAAGCCTCTCTGCTCCAGTATTCCATAGGCAAATCGTAAAGTTTAACCCAAATTGGAATTTTCTCCATTACATGCATTAACAAATCAAAATTAGATTCCCAGTCTTTAAAGTAAAACCATACCTCATCCAACATTAATAGTCTCTCTTCCATAATGTTTTTTTCAATTCCTCTAATTAGCATTCCACCAACATAAAGTTGTTGGGTAGAAATTTAATTCTAACTTTTGCTCCCCATCTGTCCACCCACCATTTTGTAAGTTTCCCTCTTGTAGGCCCTCTATGACACCATTTTACAAAAAAAGCACATTCTTTTAGATGATTCATTTTCAATTGGAGTTCTTTGGATGGGATCACCATGACATTGCTATTGAAAACTTTTTGTCTTTTGATATTTCTTGTTCCTTGAGGTCTAGATCCATCCCTCTGAGCCCAACTTCTCCACTGCCAATAAGCCTTACTTGATTTTGGGCTCACAATATATCAACGATTCTGAACCCCTCTTTTTATTTGGCCTAACTAAATGGCGTTCTCTCTAGTAGCAAAGGGAGGGATCTACCCTTGAAACCCTCAAACAAATTCCCACAAACGTTCTCTTGAAAGTCATCTCAAACCCTATTTGCCTGTTTTCCTTGATCCATCCCACTAATTCTCTATGTTGCGATATTATTTGGATCATGTCTTCATATTACTTGTGTCAACCATACCTATAGATTGGAGCATTAGGCCCATTCTTCCATCCATATTGTCACACCCCATCTTTTTGTTACTAATTTTCTTTTACCTTCAAGGGTAAATAGGATGGTAAATGCAATCATGATTGTGATATGTTTGCTAAAGGAATGGAATATTGAAATAGGTATTATGTGAAAGTGTTGATAAATTCTTTGCAAGAGTGATTATGTTTACATCGATGATGAACATGTATTTCTATGTGAATATACTAAATTTTAAGATGCATATGGATTTATTATGAACATCTAACTACCATTGCAAATATGTTAAGTTGGTTGCAAGGATAGGTTCAATCCTCTGAAAGGGAGGGGAAGTATCACTCAGGAGAAGTGATTGGTTGGATAACCCTAAATGAAACCTATCTAAGCTCACACACATACTCACAATAGAATGGTTGAGTCAATTTTTAGTATTGGGAATTGGTAAGTCATCCTTAGTATGATGTGCTAGCATTAGTAAGGGTCTTGGTTACTGTGAGTGCATTCTTGGATGATGTTTATATGTTTGGAACTTATGAGTTCTTCCTTGTATTACTATGCTGGATTAATGAGTTGAATATTCGTTGAATGTATATATATGTATGCAAATGCATGTCGATGATAGACCATACGTATGGAGGAACACATGCATGAGAGTACTTAGGTATTCGTACCTATGCATGCTTATGAACAGGTTGCTTATGAGCATGGTGTAATTGAAGGGGCAATGCAACATGTGAGTATATATGTATATATGCATCACACATATATTTCCTAAGATGGTTATTGTATGTGTGTATTAGATTGCGTAATCAGATGAATATATATGATACATACATATATGCATATGTATACATGTAATGATATCTACGTATGAGTGACAAATGGAAATGTCCATACGGATATATCATATATATGTATACATGTGATGATATCTACATATGAGTGACAAATGGAAATGTCAATATGAATATATCAATACATGTATACGCACGTATACATGTACATAGAGGAATATATATATATATATATATATATATATATATATACATATGCAATCGATATTATTGTATAAATGTTAACTTGTTATTATTCATTTGTATATCAAATGTATGTGTATTTGATTGTCATGGAATATGCATACATACATACATACATGCATACATACATATATATATATGTGATAGCATTAAGGCTATTCGATGACATATATATATATATATATATATATATATATATATGTACATTTATAAATACAAATATATATTTATATATATATATATATATATGTGTGATAATTAAATAGAGGTCAATGCAGTTATGGTTTTATTTATATATCATGCCAAGAATAAAGGTTGATATATAGTTTAGAATCATGATCGATATAATACAAGAGCTTTGAATAGTTCAGATTTATAAACTATACATCATGGCACAAAGCTTATAGTTTAAAAGTTGAACATTGAACCATGTCAGTGCCTATATATATATGAAAAACTTTATAAGAGATAAAGACATATATAAAAGCCACACACTACCTTTGGAAACATAAAAAAGGCATTCATAGTTGGTGATCAAAGCCAACACTTGAAGTCTTATAAGGACTTAGTCAAAATAATTAAGGTTGATCTTATGAGAATGTAGCACTATATTTGACAACGCATTGCTCTTATAATGGAATGCATTTTTCAAAGGATAATAGGCAATGAAAATAATAAACACTGAGCCTACTTCATAAAGTATTATGAATGCATAATAATAGGAAAAGTAATAGCAATGTAAGGAATTGGTCAAAGTACCATTTATGTGCCAAGTGACTCTTTATTCCTTTGCTTTCTGCAAAGCTTAGACTTAGTTGACATCAAGCATGTGTTGTATTGTGATTGTAGATTGTTTCAACGAGTAAAGTCATGCCAAAACAATAGGGAGAATGGCTGCATACTTGGTGCCAAAATATGAAGTTCTATTTGTTGTAGAAGTCCATATTTATTGCAATTTGACTGTCATCATTTTAACATGAGCACAATTGAATGTCTTTTGGTGTTGCCATTTGGATGGGTTGACCTATAGCTTCTTGTGTTGAGTTTGTGTTTAGTTTACTGCCACCTTTCAAGCTAAGTGAAGTGAGTCGACTTGCATGGATTAAGCTATCATTTTACATGCCTTTTCTATAGGTTGTGAAATCTCCTTTTTGTTGTATAAATAGAGAGGCTTATACTCTCATTTGGGATGCACTAATTTGCATTACTCTACAATTGCATTCTATTATATTTTGTGAGAACCTTGAGTATTTGTGAGAAGCTATATTTTGTGAGAGCTAATTTGTGAGAGCCTATTATCAACTTGTGAGAGAAGTCATAATGAAGTATTGCTTTGAGAGAGCTAATTGAAGCTAGGAAGTTGTTGTTGGAAGGTTGTACGTCAAGTTAGTCAATTGGATTGAGCGTATTACATGCATGAGGATCTAGTCTTCTCTTATTTGTCTTTATTTACGAAAGAATGAGATTTGTATGCTTTGATTGGTACTGCTCGAGAATACTTGCATTAGGGAATCATAGCATTTGCTTTGGAAAGGAAAAAGAAGTTGGTTTATGATTTTCTATGAAAGTGCTTATAATTACTCTATAGTAGGAGGTTTTTTTTGTCATAGGTATAATTATACTAGATATGATTAAATAAGAATAGCTTAAGGGATATTCATATTGTGAAACATATCAATGTCATGAAGTGACTTGACACTATTGGCTTAAATGTTAGGAAACCCGAGGAATGATAAGGTTTAGCTATACATCAATAGTTTGTAAGAAATTATAGGATGATTCATTGCAAATCTATAAATGTATGATCATTTGATCATTGTTTAGCTACTAGATAAAACCCTAGGTTGGGAGAAACCTATTTGGGTTGACAAGTATATTGAAACCTAGGTTAAGATTTACCTAGTGGGTTAGAGTTGCTACTTGATCAGTTGTATTACACTCTTAATACAAAGTTATAGTATTGAAAAGAGTAGACTCCTTGCTTAAACCCTTTCAATTAAGGAGAATACACTCTCAAATGGAATCATCTATTGATATGATTATTCCTTGATTGAGGCTATTCATTGATGTGGACATATTCTTAATAAGTATCAATTATTATGTGATATTTTACTGAATGGAGTCAGTTATTTAATCTATGATTATGATGAGGCTTATGCACCTATACTCTAGACTATAAAGTTATACTTGGGACTAGATTGGATTTTGAAGTTAATAGATTGCTTATGCAAAGATAAGCTCATATGTTATACCTGGGATAGGAATGTCCATTGAAGGGGTAACTTATGCTTAGGCTTAATTGGTAGAGATACCATTGTATTTTGGGAAAAATAGGAGTAGGTTATTTATGGGTTTAAAGATTATCCATTAGAGGAAATTACCTAAGCATAGTATACAAACCATCATAATCCAAACTGAGCTTTAGAAGTGTATGTGAATAGGGAGATTGTCACTCGAAGTTTTGGGTGACAATACTTTGGCCAAAGTAGTGTAAGTTGCCACTATTTACACTGTTAGTTCACTATGTTCCTTATGTGCATTCTTGTTTAGGGTTTTCATACTCGTAGGGAAGACGAACGTATGATTAGGTTATGGTTTGTAGGACACAACACTAAGCTCAAATAGGCTATTTTTATGGGGTTTACCAACCAATATATTCGTCGAAGGGTAGGGCCATCTTGTCATATGTGACAGATGTGCAGGGGATCGCATTTGAGTTTGTGGTTGGCAAAAAAGTTCTTGAGTGATGCTTCTCTTCATTAGATGGAGGTCGAGGCTTGCGAATGTTTATGCCAGCATTGGGGATAGCTGGAGTGTGTGCACCAAAGAGTGAGGGAATCCAAAAGGTATGCACCATTACGACAACATTAGGACCAGTTTGAATAGCTATTACTAGATGAAGCTCATAAGAGCTATATATGTATCATGTACCCATTTCTATGGAAGGATGTAATCTTGAATGATATACTTGAGTTTATTCAATATGAAATCTATGCTATGGAAAGATTTGTGAAATTACAATGGAATGCAATGGAAGTTTGGAAATAGTGTTATTTAAAATGTGCATGTAATTTACATTATGGGAAGAATTTTTTTATTCCTATGTTACAGCATCATGTGTTTTCACTTGAGGTGAAAACTTGGAAAATTTTACCAAGTAGAACATCAAGGTTGTTACACATTGTTGATCAACTCTCACTTATTCCTTGTTCCTCCAATCCTCACTACCATCTAATCTCCAATTGTTATTTCTCCTCCATTTGGTATTCTACCAATTGTCCTTCCTTTTACCATACCCTCTACCTACTTGCCACCCTTTAAGATTCTTACCCTGGTGACTAGTGTTGTCATCATTCTATTTGGGTAACTCGCCTCTTCAAAATTCTTCTACCTTCCTTGGGTGACCCAGCCTTTGCAAATGCTCCTGTGTGAAACTCATTCTTACATCCTATAGCGGCAAGCCTGCATCTGTCACATTTACCCATGCTCAAAATTTTCACTCCATCATTGATTCCTCTCTTTCCCTTTTCTTGTATAAACTACTTTTCAATGGTATAATTGACTTTACATTATTAATAGTCAATTTTGGAAGAGATTTTATCTTGATTAGCTAAAATTAGATAATTAATGTGATGGATCTTTCATGTTAAATAATTTAGAATGAATTATGGGTACCATTTGACCATCTTTTACATTTCTAAGAAATGAGAAACAATTGCTTGCATTTTCTACTAATGGAACAAAATGGATATGTACATCCTTCTTGTGATGTATTCCATGAATTCCTCACTCTTATGGGTTTATCTCAAAGAATCTAATCCAAAACTAGAGAGGAATGCTTTCTTATTGAGGAAATATATTTTGTTGAATATAAAATATTTTAATGTTAATTATATGGCATATTTTTACATCACTATTTCAAATCACACCATTAATATGGACTATGAAAACCTATTAGATTGCATAATGGTCAAGCAACCATTGATAATTTTACACCTTACTCATGCACGCAAGTTGTTAGAGTAATCATGCATTTGCTAATAATTAATTAATTGTTAGTCTAATTTATTCTCATTCACTTAAGCCAAACTTGGGATTTCTTTATTCAGTTAACTAAGTGTTTTTCTATGTTAACTGAAATGAGCTATTATTAGATCATTTTGTCTCATCGCATGTGATGTTGACACTTGTCCTAATCTAATCCCTTTACCATTTAGGGTTTCTCCTATATAACACTCAACCCTCATTGTATTATCTCTTTTTCTCACTCGAACTCTCAACCTTTGAAGACTCTTATTTTCCTTGAAGATTCTTGAGGTTCATTTTGTAGCTTTTTCTTGTTGAGGAATATAGCATATCTTTGTTTGTAGATCTCTTACGTGGAAGGTGTCTTTGTTTGTTGTTTGATCCTGTGGCTTGTGTTATTCACAATTCTAACATGATATCAAAGTGTGGATTCAATGAACCCCCTCTTGATTTACGAGGTTTTTTCTTCAACAAGGGTTACAGGTGTCAAAATTTAGATTCTCCCTTAATTTTTTTGCAATTTTTGTAGGTGGGCGATTTTTAGGCGCATTTTGGTGTGAAAAGGGTCTCACTATTGGATTCAGAACTATTGAGAAAGTTATATTTGGCTTTTGTTTGGCTTGATTTGGACTCTTGAGGTTAGATTTGTGAGGGTTTGAAGCAATTATTTTTATCAATATTTGGAGGGTAGCTATAATTTCGAAGCATTTTGAGCCGAAAAGAACCTCATGGTTGCGTTCAGGAGGTCGATTCCACGAATTTTGATTATAAATTTGTCAAATTTAGCCGTTAGGAGCTTCTATGGCAAAAATTTTTGTATAGGGGTTGTATGACCCCTGTACAGACTCAACACGTGTTTAAAAAAAACCAGGATTTTTTTTTAAAGGAATGCATTTATTTTTTATAATTCCCTTTTTAGAAATTAAAAAAGAAAATAAAATTAAAAAAGGCATATTTTAAATTTTTAAAAGGGGTGGCATATTTTTTTGGGCCGCATTGATTAAAGGTACCTGCAAATCGCAAGTCTTACGGCCCATTCTGCTCACCACCGGCAAGGTATTAAACCCCTGTGCCTAGCCTTATAAATCCAACCGACAGCTTCCAAATTATCGTCGGCAATTTGTTTTTTTTCAGCGATCATAAATTTTTTTTGGCCCCATTTTCATCTTTCCAACTGGCGGCATGGACTTTTTCTGTGCGACATTTTTTATTGGAATATTCTGCCTAGCTCAAGAATATTTCATTGGCCGACTTTTGCATGGGGGTAAAATTAATTTTCTAGCCACAGAAGAATATTCTTAGAATATTTTGTTGATGTCAGCATGATGTCATGTTGACGTTAGCAGTACAGATGCATATGCAGGGCCCCCAAGACCCCCTTTGTGACCTAAAGGAGCCCTTTTTCTTTTGGCCATAAATTGGGTGTACGATGTCGAATTTTGATGAATGAGATATCGTAAAAAAACTGGTTCCACCAACTTTCTAGTGGTGGGTCTCATCACCTATTTTTTTTGCTGGTGCATTGTACAACTCGTTGAAGTCAAAGGTGTTGTTTTCAGTACTAAGTTCATAACTTTTGACTTGTTTCTTCATTTTTCATGATTCCAATAGTGTTGGGATGGTCTTTTAAATCTCTTCATAGCCATCCATACATTTTTTCCAAAATTCTTCCCAGGTATATTTTATTAAGCTTTTTGTGTTTGTACACTCTAGTAAATTACTTAGACGTCTTAGCTCTTGGAAACTTTTTTTTGTGTGAGATGATTTTTTTTTGGTTCTTATTGTATTTCTAGCATTCTATCCTATTTGGGCATTAAAGACATCTTTTTCATGCATATTCTCTTTTGTAGATGCATTGAGATAAAGTGCCATACTAGTGTATATTTTTGGGGATTTTGCACATCCGATTGTGCCTTTTGTACTCGCACTATGATATAAAGTGCCATGGGGGGGTTGATGTTTTCCTTTGGTTTTCCATCACACCTTTATCAATTGAGTGTCACTTCCACGACAACAATGAATCCTAGTGAATCTTGCTTCATGTGTGTGCGCCTTAGTTTGCACACCCTTTTATTTGCAGGTTGTTTGTCTTACATGTACTTCTTGGTTTCACAAAATTTTAGTGTTCTTGTCATGGCTCTCCCTTGTCAGCATTATGGGGCATGGGTTTCTACTATTGGTGCTAATGCTTCTTTGGTTTCATTTTTGAGTGGTCTATGTATCTAGTTCTTGTTCTTATGTACTTTCAAATGCAACATACATTACTGTGTGGTTACCATGCATTTCAGTGAGATGGATCATTACCATATGGACACCCTTGCATTCCTATTTCTATAGGTTCTTCATTTCAAGACCATATCAATCATCATTCAATAGTAGTCTACAACTTCTTCATGCTTCAACGATGTTCTACATGTTCCTTTTTTTGGGACACTATTTTGGTTGCATGCTTCTTAGTCTTTCACCTTGATTTAGAGGTTTTTCAGCCTTTCATTTTCCTTTCTCTCTTTTGGAGAGGATTTTTCTCCCATTGTGGTTTTCTCCTTTTCTCCAGTTTTGAGAGATCTTTTGTTTGTAGATGGGTACCTCACCGGGCCCTATTTGTCGGGACCCATCACACATTCTCATTTTCAGGGTTTTTAACTACTCCCGAAGTTCATCTTAAGGGGGGTGTTAGAGTAATCATGCATTAGCTAATAATTAATTAATATTTAATTAATTATGAGTCTAATTTATTCTCATGCACTTAAGCTAAACTTAGGAGTTCTTTATTCAGTTAAATAAGTTCTTTTCTATGTTAACTAAAGTGAGCTATTATTAGATCATTTTATCGCATCACATGTGATGTTGACACTTGTCCTGATCTAATCCCTTTAACATTTAGGGTTGCTCCTATATAGCACTCAACCCTTAATGTATTATCTCTTCTGCTCACTCGAACTCTCAACCTTTGAGGACTCTTGTTTTCCTTGAAGATTCTTGAGGTTCATTCTGTAGCTTTTTCTTGTTGAGGAATATAACATATCTTTGTTTACAAATCTCTTGCATGGAAGGTGTCTTTGTTTGTTGTTTGATCATGTGACTCATGTTTTTCACAATTTTAACACAAAAGTGGCAAATAGTTGTCAAAAAAATACTTTGATAGTTGAACAATTTGATGTTTATGAGTAGTTAAGAATTGTTCATTTGGACAATGAGTCTTTTCACAAAATCTGACTTTAGGTAGAGTTGTTCAATGTTGGAGATTTTTTCAAGGATATTGGCATCAATCTATCTAAAGATAAAGCTAATTTTCATCCAAAAAAAAACCCTAATATGTTCATCGATAACTAAACATAATCACATATTGAGCTCCAACTCCTTAATATCTTTTTATTGAAGAAATCTATTTTGTTGAATATAAAATATTTTAATGTAAATTATATGGTAGATTTTTACATCACTGTTTCAAATCACACCATTAATATGGACTACATGAAATCATATTAAACCACACAACAGTCGAACTGTCTTTGACAATTTTACACCTTACTCATGCACAAAAGTGGTAAATAGTTGACTTATTTTTTTTGTCTTGACTTACTTTTATTGACAAAAAAATACTTTGAAGGCTAAGCAATTTGATGTTTAAGAGTAGTTAAGAATTGCTCATGTGGACAATGATTCATTTGATAAATATTGGCTTTAGGTAAAGTTGTTCAATGTTAGGGAATTTGTCAAGGATATTGTATTGATTTATCCAAAGATAAAGCTAATTTTCATGAGTCCACAATTAAAAAATCCTTAAGATGTTCACCAGTAACTAAACTTAAAAAATCACAAATTGAGCTTCACCTCCTTTATAATGTTCTACAAATGCAATGTCTATCAATTAGGGATAATTTTGGTGTAATTGAATCATCGCTTAAATTAAACTTACCCCAACCTCTAGGAAAATCATTGCAAGTGATAGGTTTTAAATTAGTCTAAAACATCCACTAATAACTCTATAATTGAAATACCCACAAAAAACAAAGTAAAAAATAATATTGTGACGTTTGTCCATAAATATTACTAAACATAACTCTCACATATTAAATTTATAATGTCATTTCTAAAAGATAAATTAACAAAATGATTTGAATGACAATTACACCTCCTTTAAAATTTTAAAAAATAAAAATAAAAAAAACATTAAAGACTTAACTATCACCTTTAAGATATTAATCTAAAAAAATACATACCTTAGAAAATTATAATCATTAAATACTAAAAATATTTTTATAAAATTATCAAAAATATTATACCTTTAAAAATATATAATATAAATATAATTAGCAATCGCACCTTAGTGTGCAATGGGTACGCTGAAGATGTGTGGAAGGTCAATTAGGAAAATTTGTGGTAATGGTTTTGCTTACATTTGTGTAGTAATTGAGGTAAGTTGGTAAAACCTTTGTTGAAATGAGATATAATAGTATAAGCATACAACAACGAAGCCTGAAGCATGACTGCTTTAACTGAAATTATAAGCTTACAACAACCAAGCCTGAAGCATAATGGCTTTAACTAAAATACATTCATTGATTGAATTTAATTCATTCATTAATTTGTTTGAAAGAGATAAGCATATATCAAATATGGAGTAACGAATCCTTGTTTAAAAAGAATAGTTTAGAACTATTAAATTTGTACAAGATAAAATCTATTGTCCATATTCTTATCATGTTCCAAAACTTCCACTTTTGCACAGGCAAGTAGGCTTTTCACAAAGTCTAGGAAGTCTAGCTTTACAAATGGCAGTTGTATTTGCTTGAAAGTTCATGACTACAACAACCAAGCCTTTAAAACTAATTTTTTCTCCATAATCTTATCATTTTCCAAAAGTCCTTTTTTGCATAGGCAAGGAGGCTATTGGCAAAGGCCACGAAGTCTGCCTTTATAACTGGTTGTTGCATTTGCTTGAAATTTCCTTAAGCCTTAAAAAAAATTCATTTGTCATTCGATCAGACAATTCACATCCCTTGGCAATGCTTCCATAATTTGTATACATGTCTATTAGAGCACTTCCACATGTATTCCAATCATTGCAATAAAAATATTGCATTCCAATTTTTTTATGAAAGATTAAAAAGGCCCAGCTTGGTGAATGGCTTTATACCCTACATGTCTGAACCACATCATTGATATTTCCTTGAAGATGAATATCTGATAATATGGATATGTCTTGCTGAATTAGTACCATTGAGAATGATATAGATGTGAACAACACCATTAACCAAGAAAGTGTCTTGCATGATTGTATATGTTTTTGATTGATTAAGCAGGGAAAGGGCCCTGACCCTTACAGATTAGTACAACATAGTAAAGAACAACAACCATTCAAAACAACATCAGGAGGAAGCAGACCTGAAAGACACTTCCCCTACCCAACAATAAAAATCTTAACCAATACCCTCCTGATCAAACATTATAGCCCTATCAGTCATAGCAAAAAAATACAACCAGTTTTTATTGAAATCCCACCAATAGAACAGGTTATAATCGAATAACCTTAAAGTAGTGTCCATATAAAAAATAAAACTATTAATTGAAATATATCTAAGCATATGATAGTCTAGGCACCACTGGTCAGTAATAGTCTTAAAACCATCAGGAGTAGCACTTAAAACCATAATAGGAAAAGACAAAAAAAATAAAACAAAGACCAAGGACTAAGCATCCTTGATCAAACTCCAAGCTTGTAGCAAGTCTTCGAAAGTGTCTTCGACCTTCCCCTTAGGATCCATTTTTCTTGAAAGATCCTCATTGCCCTCTGTCACCTTTTTCCTTTGCTACTTCTTGATTTTTCCTTGACCTAAAACTATAGCCATAACCGCCTTTTTCATAACAACATCCACCATGGTGCACAAAATCTTCACAACCTTTTCCAGTGATATCCCTATCATCCACTTGCATCATTTTTTCCATCAAATCCAACCTCTCCACCCTTCTCATTCTTTCAATGTCAAAACCCGCAAAATTCTCTTCACTAGGGTTTTTGATTTCCATCAACTTTGGGTCCTTAGTTATATTTTCTTGATCCACAACCCTATCATTAACATCTTCAGCCTCCCAGCTCACTTCTTGTTGTGAATCACCTTTGATTTCCTCATTGCTAGAATCCTCCTCCTCAACAAACTCACCACCAAGGCTATCTTGGATTTCCTCTGAAGAGAACTCAAGATCTTCCTTAACTGCCTTCTTCACCTTACTATCTTGAGATCCAAAGACACATTTTTCTCCTGAAATTTTTGAAATTTTATTGCTACCTAACCCCTTTGATGCCACCAAAGCATGCTTGGTAGACCTTCGTCCCACAAGGGTAGAACATTCTGGGTTGTCATTGTCATCCGGGATAGTGATAGTGTTTGGGTCAGCTCCCAATTCTCGAATAAGCATTTTCCTTGTATATGTTATCCAAGTAGTGGATAAGAATATATTCCCTATTTAGAATACAAATATATGAAGCAGTATCTTAATTTTGAATAAATGTGATAGTTTGAAAAGGATAGTAATAATTTCAGCAAAAATAGGAAATTACAATAATATCAAATAATAACATTCATATATTATGGCTACAATTTTTTATCCAGCTGTAACATTTAATGAATTGTATATTACAATAACTTGAATTCGGTTTTAATTTTCTCACTAAAACTATGAAATTTTACCAATGTAGAGTACACAACAATATTTAATCTTCTAATTAGATTGTTGTAATTGTATATCTTATTATATAAGACTAAATAATAACATTCATATATAGTGGCTACAATTTTTTTTCTAGCTATCTGTTTTAATTTTATCACTAAAACTATGAAAGTTTACCAATACAAAGTATACAATAATATTTAATCTTCTAATTAGAGTGTTGTACAGTGATTTTTTATTTGTATTTAAAATTGAAAAGAAAAGAAAGTCTTTTGAAAATGTCAGAGAAGCTGCATACATAAAGTATTAGTATTATCTTTGAAACCTTTGTTATATTTTTGTGAGAGACATTTTTTTTGTTATTTTTCTATTTATATCCATCAATGGTATATGAACATCAGAATTAGCTAGGTGAGTTACATTAAATTTTGAAATTTGGAAAAGGAAATTTACATTAAAATTTGAAGGTTTGTAATTGCAGTTAAAGTATTAACAATTTCTAAATGAGTAGCTAATAAAAAGCATAGCCACAAATTATATATGAAAGGAAAATGTTAACTGTAAAACTAAACATTGTTTTTGAAAGGAAAGTAACCTGAGAATAGGTAGACTTGGGAGTTAATATCAAAATCAAATATGACAAGAAAGAGGAAATCTAATGGCATTGAGTGTTAGCAAAATGGTTGAGTTGCAAGAGTGTTTGACATTTTATTGATGTTGCTTTTAAGAATTTGCATACCTGTAGGAAAATTAATAGCAAGTAGATACTAATGTTTCATTTGTAGTGTATTATTTTTTGGTTTTGGAATAGGGAAAATGTAGGCGACAAAATAAAAGAAACTAATGTGCTACTCATTTTGGCATTAGTGTTTGTTTAGGAGTTGGAATTTGATAATGCCAAAAAGCATTCTTCCTCTTGCTTTCGGCGAGCTACATGTGGACTTTGTTGCATGTGTGCATATCATTCAAATGTGAAGGTTGGTTTTATGCACAGGCTTGCAAGTGCATGCACTCTAGAAATAACTGTGAATGTTAGGCCCTAACAGTCTACATTGTTGATGTCGATTGTTGCCTTTTCAAGTGTTAGGCCTTGTTATTGTGTATTGTTAAGGCCCATGCCATTTTGAGTGGGATTTGATGACGAATCCCATGACTTAGAGGGGCAATTGAGAAATTTTTAGGATTATTGTGGTCCCAAACAAGGCCAATGTAATTATTGAATTGAACAGCAACAAACAAGGGAAGTGAAGGTAGATTCCCAACATCCTTGTAGAATATTTCTTTGACTTCCCAAGTGCACCATTAACAAGGCATGTCTCCACCCATAAATTCAAACATAACATTACCTTATGCTAAACACATAAAATAATCTTAAATTAAAGTTGTTCCTCTATTGGATTTGAACATGGTGGCCCCCTTAGTTGCTCTGCAGTTGACAATGCAATTGGTGTTTCCAAAGACAATAACATTCATTGGTTATGTAGTGAGACCATTTCATTTGTTGCAAAGAGATGTATTGAGGATAGGAAAGTAGATTGCTCTGTAGAGGGCAGTGCTTAGCTAGAGCGTGACATTAGAACTTGCCAATCTTCAATTATAGGTTTTATATTTCACAAATTAGATAGGAGAGACCAAAAAGAAATCTGTGTAGGATCTTCACCGATTTGACGAAATATTTTGCTTAGTGTGATAACTTTTGTGAAGTTGCACCATAGAATGCCCTTGTATGTGATAGAGGCATACATAGTGATGTCCTTGACTGGTGGAAGCTATCCTAGATCACTGAAGAGCATGATTGAGCACCCTCTAAAAGGGATCTGGTTATGGCTGGGGAATGCTTCATGTAACCTCATGTCAATGCATTCAAGCAAATTGGGCCCAATGTTATGTTTAGGAATAACTTAGAAGGTATGCAATGTAAATAGAGGAGAGTACAAATAGTATACTTGTACCAGTAGTCAATTACACCAAGTAGTTTTTCCAAGACATGTTCACGAAATGCAATAAATCTTTGGTGCATGTAGTGTGCTAAGGTGTGGATTTTGAACTATATTTTCTATCCTCCATCTGTAAGCTACTTGTGGATTTGTAGGTGCAGTATATGGCATAATACTATACAAGTCTAGCCATTTTGTATCCGTTGCACTGAGTGTAAAGAATAGTGTTGGAAAACAAACTTGTATGACCATATCAGAAAGCTTTGAGCCTCTACAACAGTTCCAAAATAGGCATGTTCCACTAATCGAAGAACCAAAGCGCATGAGTTGTTCAACAAGCTTGACATCGGGCAAGTCATTTAATCTCTGACGAAGATCAAAGATAGTTGTTGGCAGGCAAGGATCAATGTTTTTTTGGACGAAAATAGATGTTGTGGCTTGGTTGAGATGGTACATGAGAATATTTAGTATGAAGTACCTAAAACGAGGGTGTTGGCCAAACCTATTATCATGGTACTTAAGCAGGTGGAGAGCATATTCATGTAATCTAACTTCCTTGATGCATTGTTGTTTGAAGGCAACAATACCTTTTGGGAAAAAAACTGGGGAATTCCATTTCAAACAATCCTTTAGTGGTATATTCATTGATGGGAGATGAAGATATGGGTGGCCGGTCTATAGACATGTGTGGCCGACCTTGGCCTAGTTATAATAAAGAGTCTAATTATTCAACTTCTTTGTGTGAAATGGGAAGGCTTGCAACAAATGAAGTACTAGGTGACATGTTTTCTTGCAAACAATCATTGTTTGCATCATCTATATGCATCATGGTTGTAGCTGTGGGACTATAAATAATGTTTGTTGCATATAGCAAGTTTATAATGTTAGTGGAATCAACTGGCAATAATGATAATGCAATGTCATCTAATTGTACAGATTTGTACTATGGGTCGTGTAAGATTTTATATTGCAAGGCCTTGTATACACGTCCTCTACTTACGTAGAAGCTATAGTCTTGGTGCCCTATGTTTTTTTGTTAACAATTAAGATATCTATCTCATCTATACGCCTAGGCAAGTGGGTTGCAATAGTAGAAACATCTTGAGGAAAACAAATAGTGTGGCCACTATATTTTAGTTGGCTACCCTTTGCATAGGTAACTTGGAGGATTCAGTTGACTCTTGCTATTAGCATCTCTTCAACTTGAGTTAGCTTTTTTAAACATAGTGGCTGCTCACCAGGGTCCATGTTATTCTAATTGGAAAAATGATGGCCATTTTTTTCAGATGCACATCTATAACAAGTAGAAAGTCCATGTGATTGCCTTGTTTTAATGCCAGGATATTTTTCCATGCAGACTAAATAGGTTGACATATTTGCAAGTTTATCCAACTTTGAACGAAAGGTATTTCTAGTAGCGTAAAAATGTTGAGAAAAATTTGGAGGTGGATGGATATGAGAAAATGGATTTGGTTGAATTGGATTATGGAATTCAGTTGCAAGTGTATGTAGTTGGGAGGAATTAGCGAGCGAAGGGAGTGTAGATGTGGAGGCATGATCTATGGCAATTTGTGCATTTTTCTGTATTCTTTTGTTGATGTCATCTTTTCTTGCATGGTAGCGTATTCGTTGTCATTGATTTTGTCAGGCCCGTTTTTTCTGCCAACCTTGTGTTTTCCAACTCCATTGAATAGTTTTTGTAAAAAATGTGTAATAAATGTTGAAAGCGATGTAAATTGGTAGGTATATATTTTTTTATGCTTTTTTTTGGCACATTTATGTTTAGAGAAATATATAATTTGAAATGGATGTAAGATTGTACATGGCAAGAGTTTATTGTACCGTAATTGGAAATAACATAATTATAAATCATAAAAAACTAATTATAAATCTTAAGAAATAACATGTAAAAACATAATCCAAATCTCAAGACAACATGGTACAATAATAAATAACCATGTGAAGCATTGAATATGAGTAGAATTATGATGTAAATAAATTGTACACATCACGACTTTAGAACATATTGTGGGAGTAAAGCATGGAAAATCTTATGAAACAACATGATGTGGCAATAAAACAATGAACATAGCAAGAGAAGCCATTTTGTTTGACGTAAATGCATATAGTTACAAACATATAGTAGATTGTACATGTCAAGAGACATTTACAAAAGCTAAATGTGATTAATAGTTGTGGTAACAATGCTCTGCATTTCATGCCCACCAAATAGATTTGTTTGGATGGTAAGAGCAAGTAGAAGCCGACAATTGACAACATTGGCTATAATGTCATTAGTGGCATTGTTGTCCACTAGTAGGAGTTGAAAATCTTATGCAGAAACACCTAGCAATGTAGTTGTTGGTTCTTCAAATGTAGTAACATTAAGAAGTTGACTTGCAACATCTTGTAAGTCCATCTTCAATATATAGCTATAATCAAATTCTATTTTTTTTGAAGAACACTTAGGGAATTTAAATGAACCAGGTGAATTTTGGAGAAGCTTTTTTTTTACATTTTTTGTTTTCCACCAAGTGAGGCCAAGAAAGGTAGTAAAAGTTGTCTAAGTGGAGCTTTGTGAAAGTGGCCTTCACATAGACATTTTTTTTCTCAACAGAGCTTGCCTTTGTAATACTTGAAATAGGAATTGGATTTACAAATTTATCGGTGGGAAAATGGCTCTTTGAAAGAGAAAGGTAGGGTTTGGAAATCCCTTTAGTTGCATACCAATTTGTAATGTTGTGGATTCTACCAAGCTGGGATTGATTATAATGGTAGTTAGGAAAATAGTTTCTATTGATATTCCAAACCAAGACGTTATGTGTCCACTCTTTATCAAAATAATTGGGGGGTTTGGCTGCACAAAAAGGTCAGATATTTGTTTACCAACAATTTCACAATGGTGACCCCAAAGTGTAATATTAATGGTACAACTTGACATATCTATAATGGTAGTTGTACACTTTATTGTTTCGGTACCATCTCTCTTACATCATATGGTTGATGTAGAGGAGGTGTGTAGGAGAATGCCAATGACATCTACGAGGACATTAATAGGTAATGACATTAATGACTCTATGCTTCTGATATGAAAGTTGTGCTTAGGTATACTAGAGTCTACACAGGTGGATGAAATTATGGTTGAAGAGGAATGGAGGAAAATATTGTAAAGATTTGTGCTACTGCTGTATTTCATGTTAGCAACTTTGATGCAACAATTTGATATTACATAAATACTATTAGATTTTATAATGTGGTAGAATGTGTCGACAAGTTCATTAAAGCAGGTGACATGTATTGCAGAGCCTGCTTTATCTACAAAATCAAACCTAAAAACTTTTCCATCACAACTTTCATTTTTGTACTCATGAATTGGACTTTTAGTTAATGCACAACCCTCAATTGTCCAATAATTACATTAGGGGTTAATGATTCAATTGGAATTGGTTCATATGGGGCCATATTGTGGTGTTCCATTGATGTTGTGGATTCTTCAATGGAAGAACTGGTAAACTACTCTTGAGAGCTGATAGAGGGCATATAGGTTGTAGCTTGATGGATAGCAATTAGAGTTCCAACCAATGATTCTTTGTTTGATATTATTTCCAAACTATGAATTACAATTGTCTTGCAATGAAAGGACAAAGAGACGTATTAATGATATGTAGATGCTTAACCAATAAGATCCAAACAATAGAAGGAAAGTATGCACATACGTGAATTTGGGGAATTTTCTACAATTGTAGTTTTTGAGATGGACAATAGATCCTTTAACTAACGCATCCTCTAAGACAAGCTCATTGAATTATTTCGGTAGTAGAGAAGGATGTGTGTGTGTACCATCAGATGGTTGCATGTGAAAATTGACAATTGTAGTTTTAGGTTGTTGAATGGAGTCAATAGATACAACTTGCAAAACTAGCTCTACATTGGGTATGTCATCAAGTATGTTGACAATTGCATTTGCAGTTAATGTTGACATCATAATGTTGCAAGTTCGTGGAAGTGGTTGTCCTGCACACAACTTAAGACTATGGGAATTAGGTATCGAAGAAAAGTTCTTACCAACCTTTAATATGTTTGAACTTAAAATATGCTTATAAGGAATTATAAAAAAATAATTGCTTGGGGTAGAAGGGGAAATAAGGTAGATGTTTTGGGGATGATGGTTGTGGTGTCTTGGTTTGAATGTATCAGATGTACGTGTGAGGAAAACATGTATATAGTGCAAGTTGAAATGTAAAGGCAAAAAAATGTATATCCATAAGGGAAAAGTAATAGCTAAATCTATCATAATACACAAATTACAAAAAGACATGTTTTCCATAAGTCTAGGTTACAAGTATTTTGTAACTCTTTGTTTCATAAATGATAATAAATTAGGTCAAGTCATTGTTAAGGCACTTGCAAAAATAAATTGAATTGTCATTTGGAATAACATTCTCCAACACAATTATAATATCAGTATATGAAATTAAAAGAATTTGCAACTATAAATTTAATGAGCAAGTACTTCAAAAAGAAGTTTCTTTTATTCCATTGCATATAAGTAGAAGACTCTTCAATTACTTTAGATTGTAATACATGAGGTCAAATGGTATAGTGTGATTATAAGCATGGTTAGTTGTACAACATTTATATAATGAGAAGTATAGGTAAAAAGTGACATTCTACACATGGATATGTATACATAAGTTGCATAGCATCAAAATGAAGGTTTCTCTCGAGGGCTATGATTATATACATAGTTAGCTATAGAGAGGTTACATAGAAAATAGTTCAACTATTTGATCACATATTTTGTAGGTACATCTCATATGCACAAACTAAAGAGGGTGTGCCATCATTTTCATATAGGTGATCATAATAGATTTCCCCAAGGAAAGCGCAGAGGCCCTCCAATTTAGTGCAACTATCTTGGAATGAGGATAGTGTATCCTGAAGCTTTTCAATGTCCAAATCTTCTACCTGGGGCGATGATTGGAAAACATCTTTGAAATTGTGGACAATGGTGTGGTAGTTATTTGTGATAGTAGTTGACGTCAAGCCCAAGGCTTTTCGGTTTATTTACAGAGGCACAAGACTCTGCTATAATAGGATGGGGATTCAAAGAGACATTAGGGCTGTGTTTAGTGTTCAATGTATCCGTGCTAGAAGCTTGGATGATATCAGACATTTGATTGTGGGTAGCCATCTCTTGAGATGAGTGAAGTCAAAGTTTTTATAAATAAAAAACAAAAGAATTTGAAATAATGGGGAAACACAATTAATATAGCTGAATGAAATTTAAAGATTTTTCAATGCATATTTGTCAAATAACAATCACACTACACTACAACTATTTAGCTACAAAAAATAATAAATCAAGTTTGGATTATGACACATTAACATTATTATATTATTAATTAAATTCATAATATATATTATTTTGATAGTACTTCATACAATTATTAAGCTACTGTGATAATTAAGGTAACACTGTGTTTGCAGGTTCTTAAGCTTGAAACCATTTAGTTTTATTTGAGTAAAAGACTATCGGGGTGGCTGCAAGATGGAGAACATAAGTTTGATTGATGAAAATGACATTAAAAGTAGATTTAGCTGGGAACTTGTGTGCAAAGATCATTATTAGCATTTGGTTTTCATCTTTCGACCTATTTGGCAAAGCTTCGACATTGAGGTTTACGTTGATCTCCTCCTCAACTTTTGTTTGCTCTTGTTTTTGTAAGGTCATCTAAGGTTTATAATGTTTTAGATTTAAGCACGTAGTTACTTTTTTATCAATTAATTAAGTAGTTAAATGTAATAATAATATTTACAAAATTTAAATTAGTTTTAGTTATATTAAAATCAATAAGTATATTAATAAGACTAAATATTTCTTAGTATTTATTTTTTTAAATATATTATAAATACTTTTGTTTTATTAGTTATTGTTAATATAATTTAAAAAAAATTAAAAATAACTTATAAATAAAAATATATATATTAAAATGATAAACAAAATAACATCTTAAATACATTGTACAAAAGATTATTATTTTTTGAGAGAACATTAAAATATTGTTTTAATTTATTATTGATTTTTTTTTTTTATTTACTTCAAAATTATTAAGAAATATATTACTTTGTTTACATCATTTATTTACTTAGAATTATTTTATAGATATTTCACTTGTTAAAGAGCTATTCTATTTATTATTGTTAAGTGAATAAAAAAAGAATTTGAGTAAAAAAGTGTAGAGTAAAAAATTATTATTGAATAGGTGGAGGGAAAATCAAAATATCTTTTAAATAAGTTAAAAAAAAAGCTCTTAAATAGATTTAAACTATAATACAATATTAAGTAATATAACTTTAAAGTAGATCTCTATAGACATGCATCAAATTTGGGATTTATTTTCTTGTAAAGCTTTCAACCATCAAATCATTGAGTGGAACAACATTTGTCATGAGTAGGTTGTGAATAAAAAAGCAACAAGTAAGATTAAAATAAATTATGAAACCAAGAACTCAATAAATTAAATTAGTTAACGCTTTCATACATTTTAAATTTCCATAAAGATGTTTCTATATATATTACACATCATTTAAAAATTGGGACAAAGTCCCCCCAAACCTTACAACACAGTAGAAAATGTGATCCCAAGGAAAGATGTTTGCAATACACAAGTATTTTTTGGCGATTGGAAAAGGAACGACAAAACAACAAGGCAAAGGAAGACAAAGAATAATAAATCTTTGTCTGCTGAACACATGGAAGATTTTACAGGCATTGAGAAAATAATAAATACAAAAGCTAGTGATTCATACATTCGAGAAACCAGCAAACCAATTTTTTTTAAAAATTGATAAGTCAGAATCATAAACACTCCAACATGCGAACAAATGAAGATTAACTTGAAATTATTTAATAACAATAAAGCATGGCATAATTTAGTACACTATTTTTTATAAATACCAGTTACATGAAAATAATTAGGGAAAATTATTAATTAAAATAGGTTTCATATCTTTGCATTGCACGCACAATCAAATAGGTGCCCGATCCTTCTTAACTTGAACTCTTTTTTTGTTTTCCCTCTATATTACATTTATCTACCCACAAGAATTGATAAAACTATTAATTTATTCCTTGTGCGTTATTCTAAAATAAGGGAGAATAATTGTACTTAAAATTTAATAATGCTTTGGTGTCCATTTTAAGTCCCCAAAAGGGCACCTGAGTATGCAACACCATGTTCTAATCTTTTTCATTTACCCTAAACTGGTGCTTCGTCTACTTTCCAAAACCTTATTCTCATGTTTTAACTTGTAGGGAAGGGAGGAATGATGGGCGACTGTGGGGGAGGCATGAGGAATATAACTATGTTGTTGATGGGGCGATTGAACCTGCTCTTTATTTTGCGTTGAAGGGAGCAAACACAAATGCAAAGATCATAATGCTATTGCTGGGGGCGTTACACCTTTCCTCAACCCTATTTTTCATTTGTATGTTGGGGTAAAGCATAATGCTCATACTTTATGGGGTTGTGCCCAACATGAGGGGTTCACTAGCTCCTTAGGCCGCAACCCCTCCTTTCATGTAAACATATATATTTTTTTAAATTCCTTTGTGATAAATAAACTACCATTGCATTTATTTCCTTTCATTATTCTATATTAAGATCTGCAAATTTATTCAAATACGTTTGCTTAGAATATTTTTGTTTAATTATAAATAATGGTTACTGTGTTATTCTTTCCTTGCTTGGTTATAAATTTGGATCCTCCTTTTATTCTATTGTTGTGGTATGTTTAATCTTTCTGCTAATCTTTTGGTATGCAACTGTAAATAGTGGTGAATAAGAAGAAGACAAATAAGTTGGACGAAAAGAAGCAAGCAAACAATTCAAGTGTAAAAGAATACCTTGTTCACTAAAAGAGGGAAGGATTTGATGGTAGAATGTGCGAGCTTTCAGACAGTTTTTTTTGTGGCTTTGCAAGAGCAAAATATCTGCAGAACATGAATACATGTACAAATATTACCAAAATATGCAAGGAATCATATATTGGCAGAGTGAAACAATTGTTATATACAAAAAATGCTATATTCATAGAATATACATAGGGAAAAATTAAAGCATTCGCCAACATACAACTGTAAACGAATTCCTTGGTCAGTGGAAGAGAGAAGCACAAACAATTGCAACAACTTTGAAGAAGTGAGTGGATTTAAGAGAGTTTGTGAGTTAAAATGAAGATGGATAAGTAAGATGATAATATCTAGGTTAGATGAAGTAATTAATATACCATGCGCTATCTAGAAAACCTAGGCGAAATAAATATAAATCTAATTCCAGCAAATGCCACTGAATTAAAAAGAGATATCAATTAAGGTACTAAGAACTGCCAATTTTTTTTGACTTGTATACATCATTTTACATGCCAATATTATAAAATATGCAATAAAATAGTCGAGGCATTAAAAGATGGCTCCTCGTTCGATGAAACTTTGAAAAATCTAATCTTGTACATTTATGGAGGCACAATTTCCCATTTGGTGAAGCTCTAAAAAATCTAAGATATGGGTATGGGTGGCTATAAATAAAAATATGCCCCGATGGTTGTAAACAACGATAAAATAAAATAACGGCAGGTCATAAAGTACAATATTCAAACATCAAAAAATGAGAAAGGTTAAAAAAATGGCGAAAAACATTCAACGAGCCAAATTGATATAACCATATTGCAATGTTTCTACTTACCTATTAACCGTTGGTAGTAAAAATCAGGTCAACCATTTCCAAATAATTAGGGAAAATTATTAATTAAAATAGGTTTCATATCTTTGCATTGCACACACAATCAAATAGGTGTCCGAGCCTTCTTAAATTGAACTCTTTTTTTGTTTTCCTCCTATATTACATTTATCTACCCATAAGAATTGATAAACCTATTAATTTATCCTCATGCGTTATTCTAAAATAAGGGGGAAGAATTGTAGTTAAAATTTAATAATGCTTTGGCGTCCATTTTGAGTCCCCAAAAGGGCGCTCACGTATGCAACGCCATGTTCTAATCTTTTATGTTTACCCTAAACTGGTGCTTCATCTACTTTTTGAAGCCTTATTCTCATGTTTTGACTTGCAAGGAAGAGAGGAATGATGGGTGACTGTGGGGGAGGCATGAGGAATATAACTATGTTGTTGATGGGGCGATTGAACCTACTCTTTATTTTGCGTTGAAGGGAGCAAACACAAATGCAAAGACCGTAATGTTGTTGCAAGGAGTGTTAGACCTTTCCTCAACCCTATTTTTGTTTGTATGCTAGGGTAAAGCATAATTCTCATACTTTTATAGGGCTGTGCCCAACATGAGGGGTTCGCTGGCTCCTCAGGCTGCGACCCCTCCTTTCCTTATGTGTATATATTTTTTTCTTTAAATTCCTTTGTGATAAATAAACAACCACTGTGTTTATTTCCTTTAATTATTTTGTTTTAAGATTTGCAAATTTATTTGAATACATTTGCTTACAATATTTTTGTTTATTTATAAATAATGGTTAATGCGTTATTCTTTCCTTGCTTGGTTACAAATTTGGTTCCTCCTTTTATTCTATTGTTGTGGTATTGTTTAATCTTTCTGCTAATCTTTTGGCGTGCAACTGTAAACAATGGTTAATAATAAGAAGACAAATAAGTTGGACGAAAAGAAGCAAGCAAACAATTCAAGTGTAAAAGAATACCTTGTTCACTGAAAGAGGGAAGGATTTGATGGCATAATGTGCAAGCTTTCAGACGGTTTTTTGTGCCTTTGCAAGAGCAAAATATCTGCAAAACATGAATACATGTACAAATATTACCAAAATATACAAGGAATCATATATTGGCAAAGTGAAACAATTGTTATATATAGAAAATGCTATATTCACATAATATAGACATGGAAAAATTCAAGCATTCACCAATATATAGCTGTAAACGAATTCCTTGGTCAGTGGAAGAGAGAAGCACAAACAATTGCAACAACTATGAAGAAGTGAGTGAATTTTAGAGAGTTTGTGAGTTAAAATGAAGATGGATAAGTAAGACAATAATATCTTTACTCAGGTTAGATGAAAGTAATTAATTTACCGTGCGTTGTCAATAAAAACCCAAGTGAAATAAATATAAATCTAATTCCACCAAATGCCACTGAATTAAAAAGAGATATCTATTGAGCAGGGTAGTAAGAACCGCCAATTTTTTTTGACTTGTATACATAATTTTTCACACCAATATAATAAAATATGCAGTAAAACAATCAGGGCATTAAAAGATGGCTCCTCATCCGATGAAACTCTAAAAAATCTAATATCATATTTATGGAGGCGTAGTTTACCATCCGGTGAAGTTCTAAAAAATCTAAGATCATAAAATAAAATAAAATGACAACAAGTCATAATGTACAATATTCAAACATTGAAAAATGAGACAGGTTAAAAAAAATGGCGAAAAACATTCAACTGATCAGATTGATATAATCCTACTACAGTGTTTCTACTTACCTGTTAACTTGTGGTAGTAAAAGTCAGATTGGCCATTTCCAAATAGGGGAGAGGACCAATACCTGAGCATGTTTCAATAGTTGTGATAGTAGTTGTTTATATAATGCCCAATATTTTTATCAATATTGGACCAATAGTTGTGACTTTAAAGTTGTTAGTGTTGATGATGACTACCCATAATTAAACAAAATGTATTCCTTTGATCTAAAAAGCAACCAATCATGTGATTCCACATCAGCGCTCAATAAAACATGCTGTGAATGTACAAGTATTGGTCTCATTTTTTTTTGGGCCTTTTTGGAAACCTTGACAAAAAGCGTGCTGATGTGGCATCATATTTGATGATGTGACCCTAAAACCTTAGTTATAAGCAGGGGACTTGCCAAGTAAGCTGCTGTAAAAAAATTGGAAGTGATTTAAAATTTCCATGTAGGATAATTAGAGGCACGAAGTTAGGGTGCACAACTACTGGTTCCTCTCCCCTAGAATAGGTCTTCGACAATAAATATAAATATTTGTACCTCTGACATTCTAAAATATTAAATGCTACGTACTAATTTTAAATACTTTCCCCCTTTTATATTGAACAAAACAGTTTGCAATAAATAAAAGCTATAAAAAATAGAGAAGCCACCTGATCAGCATCCTCCGGGCGCGCTCTCTTTTCAGATACGAGCGCCAAAATGTTGCTCTTTTGCGTCGAAACAAGTCAACACTATGATTATTTATAATTTTAAATAAATACAAAATTGGCTTGATATATATAAATATATATATTTTCTTACAGTTGTCAAATAGATATGTTTAACCTGCTATGATCGGTAGAATAAAACCTGGCGTCTAAGCATACGGAGATGTGTATTTTACTTACAAAATCGCGAATCGAGAGCAGGCAAATGGAAGAATGACCCTGAATCTTTAATTGGGTCGAGTTTTGAACTTTGCATGGGCATACATGCAGGCGATGGATAATTGTGCTTAACGCAGGACTTATTGTATTCGTAGGAGTAGTTGACATCATATCAACCATGAAGGCTTCTTTGAAGCTGAGAGAAGGGCAGAAGCCGCTGGTAAGGGCCAAGATTCCCATTAATATTTTAGGTCTACCATTGATCTCTGGGATTGCTGCCGGAGATAGCAAAGAATTGTGCTTGCATTTAGGTACTTTCTGGGACGCAGGCCCTGCTGTAAAACTCGCTTACAAGCCTAATGATACATGGAATCCTTTCAGTATGGTGCTCAAAACGGGAATTGGTGAGTGGGGTTCGCCTACAGGGGCTGCCCTAGCCATGACAGCAGAACTTAATCTTTTAGGTAGGGGAAATCCTTCCTTCTTCTTGAACTTTAAACCCCAATTCGGCGATTTCACAATTAAAAAGTCTGTCAGGTCTTCACTTGTATTGCCCACAAAGCAATCGGAGGAAGATAGTTTGTTTGGGTCAAAACACTTTCAAGCTCCTTTTATACCAGAAGCGGTTAAATCTGGTTTAACTGAATCTTCACATTCAAAAGAAGCAACCGCATCGAGTTTCCAGATGAACTTCAATGGGTTGGATAATGGTAGCTTAAAAAGTAAGGAGGAGGATAGTGACATGGAAAATGGCACAGTGAGTCCTTATCCATCAGAAACTAAAACTGGGTTTGCTTTAAATATGGCTGAAAAGAAATCATCACACAAGTACCAGATTGGAGAAACTCTGAAGGAATTGAAATCTGTGGGTGCCGAAAAACTGGTAGAGGGTTTGTCTCTGACCGCACACAGCAGGTTCCCTGTGAGAAAGCATGCTATTGTTCAAGTTAGGTGGGGGGTAAAGCTTCCCCTTGATTTGCTCAACGGGTGGGAAGTAGGCAATCAATCTGGCTTTTCAACGCTTAAATTGCCTTACCTCTTTCTGGAGAAGGTTAGTATTGAGAATGTTGAACACATGAGAAGTGCAAGAAAGGGAAGCCCTTTTGTCGGTTTGCAACAGCCTTCCCTGGAAAATCTGATGTACCCTGTAATAAGGGAGGAGGCAAATGAGCTTGCTCATATCACGGGCATTTGCTACTCGATGAGGAGACACCTTCATATACTTCAGGCTGAAAACAGAGTGCTGAAGAAAGCTATGGAGGACATGAGTTCTGAGCTTGAGCACAAGGGAATCAGAAAGTCCAGTGATAATTTTTCCAATGCAGAGGCCAGCTCATGGCCGAAGCCCCTTGAAGGATCTACCGAGAAGGACAATGTGATGGAAGCACACCATAGAGAAAGCCACAAGAAGAAGACTGGCTCAAGAGACAATTCCAAAAGGGAGAGCAAGGCACCAAATGGTGGTTCTGGCAATAATTTTCCAACCAGTACAGGGAACTCAGCAGTGGATGTTAGTGAAGAGCTCAAGAAAGCCATTAGGGGTGCTTCTTGAATCTTGGGTGATAACTGATAAGTAAAACACTGGTTAGGGTGAGTTACTTAATTTTCTACCCATTAGCTTTATAAGGGCAGAGCTAGATAGTTGCTTTCTGATACTATTTTAAGCCTATGTTTACTTGAGCACTTGGAATACGCTTTCCAGATCCAAGATAAGACTTCATGAAGCTAGTTAAATCGTATCTTCTTATCTCCCATAAATTCAGTTTTACCTTTTGTGAATAATTCGAATGTTTCAAATAAATTTAGACAGCTTTGTTTTAATGTACATATCTTTCATTTCCTGTGACATTACAGAGTC
>VDFB02332733.1:0-14483 GCA_007258455.2 Sequoia sempervirens
CATCCAACTCAACCCAACTTTGTGGGCATACCACACGAGCATCCATACCCCCACCGGTGCCACACCTTTCGCCCTTGTCTTTGGAGCCGAAGCCATCTTTCCCATAGAGATCAAAATTCCATCTTTGCAAGTCTCCATGAAAGGCCTCATCACGGATGAAGAATACAGACACTCAAGGTTGCATGAGTTAGAAATTATAGATGAACGTAGATACAATGCATTGAATCATTTACAAGAATACAAAAATCGTCTTTGCAGAAGTTATAACAAAAGGGTGATGGCTCAGAAGTTTGAAATTGGCGACCTAGTTCTCATGCAGAATCCCAAGAATCAGTCAGATAGGGAGAAGCTAGGAAAATTTGAGCCTAATTGGCTAGGACCTTACATTACCATAGCATCATTTGGTTCTGAAGCATATCAATTAGCTACTCCTGAAGGTGAACAGTTGATAGAGCCAATCAACAATTTACATTTGCACAAATTTTATGCATAACATTAGAAAGCCTGCCTAAAACTAGTTAAAAATACAAAAAATCGTCACCTTGATGAAAACCTGGCAAACAGGCATCTTGGTGACACCAAAAAAAAAATGATGAATAAAACAACAAAAATAAAGAGAAATAATTCATCCAATAGTAAAAACCTGGTAAACAGGCGCTTTGGATAAGTGCCATGGCGAAAACTTGGCAAACAGGTGCCATGTGTAGTCAATCATTGTTGTGCCATCTATTGTCACTCTATCTACCTTTGTCCCTAATGAACATACTCTTTCTGACATTCGTCATAACACTTCACCCTGACATCATGACATTTTTGTCCATGGCTGACAATGGCTGAAATCAAGTCTTGCATATTGTCCATTGTCCATGCTAGTCATGCCTTTTCTTTACATTCCATTTTGCCTGGCTCATTCTCAACTTGACTAGGGGAAATTTTTTATCATGAGACTGCAGTGGGTACCACACGTGATCCTAAAAATTGAAAAATGTCCTTAAAAATGACCTAAAATTTGAAAAATGCCATGAAAAAAGACCTAAAAATAAAAAATGTCTGAAGAAAAGACAAAGTGAAAAAATGTCACGAAAAAAAGACCTAAAAATCAAAAATGTCTTGAAAAAGACCCTAAAATTAAAAATCTAAAAAAAGACCTAAAATCATAAAATGTCCTAAAAAGACCTAAAATTGAAAAATGTCCTTTAAAAAGACCTAAAATTTGAAAAATCATGAAAGAACCTAAAATAAAAAAAATGTCCTGAAAAAAGACCTAAAAATCAAAAAAATGTCCTGAAAAAAGACCTAAAAATTAAAAAAAATGTCCTGAAAAAAGACCTAAAAATTGAAAAACATCTTGAAGAAGCACAAAAATTCCAAAAAAATGGAATCATGTTAGTCACCACAATCACATCAATTCAAGTCTTTCATTGTCGAACTACGTCATCTCTGTGCACTTGCTACGTAGGCAAGGCTCATCTTCAATCCACCGAGATATTAGGTCAGTCCTATTAGCTTTGTCAAAATAAATCATGACTCCATCTTTGGTCAACAAGACAAAGTCATTGGTCATGTCGAACTATGAGGTCTCTGAGTGTATGACGTAGCCAAGGCCATCTATCGATGATCCCTCAAGGCCACACTAGGTTAGTCCATTAGGGTTCATTGCACAATTTTCTCACACACGTGAAAGTCTTTAAATTTATCATGGTCTTTGTAAAAATTTGAACAAACAATCTACCCAAGCGAACTTCTACAATCTGTCAATCAAGCACGACAATCATCTTGGCATATCAAAATCAGTCAAACTCAATCAAACTTAATCAAACTAGTCAAAACTTGCTTACTCTACAGATGTGTCCTTATGAAGGGTAGCCCATCATTTAATCATGCCCTAGGATGTGTCCTTCTTAGGCATCATCACAGTCATCTGGAATTTTTAGGATTCTCACAACATTTGAGATACATTCCTCTTAATATCGGCATCATTTAGGATGTGTCCTTCCTGAATTCGATATCGTGACATCAACATCATTTGGGATGTGTCCTTCCCAAACTTGACATCAATCTAACATCTCAACATTGGCATTGTTTAGGATGTGTCCTTCCTGAACTTGACATCAATTTGACATCTTGACATCGACCTTGTTTGGGATGTGCCCTTCCCGAATTTGGTATCACTTTGGCATTGACATCATTCAGGATGTGTCCTTCCTGAATTTGGCATCTTGACACCGACATTATTCAGGATGTGTCCTTGAACTTGACATCAATTCAACATCTTGACATCAACCTTATTCGGGATGTGTCCTTCTTGAATTTGGTATCACTCTGGCATTGACGCCATTCAAAATGTGTCCTTTCTGAATCTGACATCTCAACATTGTTTAGGATGTGTCCTTCCTAAACTTGACACCAATCTGGCATCTTCATATCGCCAACCCTAGCATTTTAACACCAAGACATCCAACATTCTGCCACACTTGACAAACTTGAAAAGTTGAAATTTTGACATTCAGACACTTGGCAAGCACTTGGCATTTAATTTTATGATGTTTGTTTTGTTTTTTTGGCAGTCATCTTGCTAGTTCCTCAAGGATGTCCTAACAGCAGGATTTAGAGGAGCAATGAAGTCTTGTGATTTGTCTTGCTTGTCTTTACTGTTTGCGGTTGATCATGACAAAATGATTGGGGAAAATATGCTTTTAGTATGAGTCATGATCATCCTTGTCTGTGACTATTTATGTCAAGTGATGGTATGACCCTACACACCGTGATTTACATCATATCATGGTGTTTGTTTCCTGTCACAATAATCTACCCAATGATGATTAAGAGCAACAATTGGTAGTCCTATGGAAATGTGTTGAAGGATTTTGCATCTTACTAACATCCATCTCCTTCTCTCTGGTTGCCTCATCTTTCTTCTGTCTCTTGATAATATCCTGTGACATACAAAAATACATTTGCATACATAATCATATAGACATTGCACTACATTAGACATTTGCATTAGATTAGATCCAAATCATAAAATAGATCAATTACATAGATAGATTTTCATAGCATATCATGGCATATCATCATACAAATCACATGTCATATAATCCATACACAATATTGTTATCCATTAGTGCATCCATAATCAGGGGCAAGAAATGAGAACAAATAAAAAAACATAAATATTATCATCATCAATATCATCCATGGCATCATTGTAGCATATAATCATAAATAGGACATAGCATTTCATCATAAGTGCATCCATGGCATAGACATACACATAACATCATCACAGGAATCATAAAATGCATCAAATAAACATCACATAGGTATTATAGCTACATAATCACATGTTATCTAAATCATCATCATCACCACATAACACATCATCACATAAAAAAAGGGCCACATCATAACTGCATCACATATATATAGAATCTAAAAAATATTAGTGTCACAGGATAGAGTCAAAGAGATATCCCAAAAATGGAGGTTGCAGGCTCAATAGTCAATAATGTCATAATGCACAGAGAGACAGTATCTCAAGAGGCACTCTCCTCATCTCCTCAAGGAGAAGATATGGGGGATTGGTCCTCTGTCAAGGGAACTGAGGCCATCACGATCACTATCACCTGTCCCTGTGTTGCTGGGGAATCTGTCACTATAACCTCTATCGGGGCTGTCTAAGTCGTATCTATAACCTAAGCTACTGAGGTATCTGACACTAGTGGCTGCCTCTATACTGACCTTTGATCTAAACCGGTCGACCCATGACTGTGGCTCAAATGATGACTTGAGGCATGCCTGTGTGAGTGGTGGGACCTATGCCCTTATGTGTGCCCTGAGGAGATAGACCCTCCTGCACTAATGTGACTCCTATTGCTACTCCCATTCCCTGATCTGTGACTACTACCTATCCTCATCTATGAGCATGATAGTGTAGGATCTTGTCGCTCAGGAGGCAATAATTTCTCATAGAGGGTCTTGTACTGGCCTTACTGAGCACTCACCCTGGCAAACTCATAGGCCATATCCCCTGAAGGTCCTACACATAGTGCTGCAAAATCCACACACCACTATGTTGCCTCCTACCTCCGTATCTCAACCTGATCCCGCTCAACCCTTACTAGCTCAAACTCATCTAGTAAAGCCCTAACCTGTGCAATGATCTTATCAAGTCTCCTCTAAATCTTGGCAACCTGTTGGTCTATAGTGGCATATGCTGCAAGTATTGGCCCTGTCGACATCCCATCATATCCCTCCACCATACTCCATCACAGTAGGTGCTTATTATCATGACTTGATCCCACATCCATCATCCCCTTCCCGATTTTGTCGATGACGACGATTGCTTTATTGATCGATCCGGATCCTTGGCGACCGGGATTATTCTTTCCACTGACTGTTTATTACGATTCCCTTCTTTACGAATACTTTCGGACTTTGATTTCGAGACCCTGATTCCTGATCTTTTTTACGGATTTATCTCTACTTGATTTGTTTGTGTCTATAAATTGACGCCTGTCCTGGATCTATGAGGGGAATAGACCTATGTGTCTACCACCATAAATAAAAAAATTTAGTGGTCCCCATATTTGCAATTCCTCCTCTCCATCCCCACTGCTGCGCCACCAGTCCATCTATCTACTAAATAGCAAATGCCACAAATATGGGTGGTCCCCATGATGATTCCTGAGATGACCTCACATACTCAGTTATCCCAAGTGGAATACCCTTTTGCTCACCAAACTATTTGAGAACACATTGTGGCAAGTACATCTCCATAATCAACTATGTCTGCATTGTCCAACCAATTAGATATTGATACTGCTAGTAGAAACTGAGATGATCTGCCTCACCCTCCCACTGCTCACAATCCTTGTATGGTCTCCAGATAAATGCAGTCATGTTGTTGATCCTATGTCTCCACTAGCCTATCTCACCATAGTGGCTCTACTATAGTGCACCGATAGAGTAATAGACATAGGGCATCCCATCTTCCAACTGTGGCCTATCAATCGGTGGGTGAAAAATGGCAGCATGCTCCCATGCCCAGATCATAAGAAGGGTCGTCCAGTAGGAAATGATCTGTGTTCTCCCGTATGCAACCTCATGCAACTAATGATATAACATCCCTAATAAACAAGGTCCCTAGGCATAAACCATCTTGTCTCACCTCATACCAACAAGTACATTCCCCCAGCAAATCAGAAATCCGTGCCCCCAGTGATTTGGAATAACCACATTGGCAATCAATGTCACCAATAGAGCATCAAATCATCTATAGTGCTCTGCCATAAACTACCACTAGATCTCATATCCCTCAATACCTAATCCAGCACCCTGATCATGATAGTAGGTAATGAATGTCTGATGTCTGTGTCATGGGTTGTAAACAATCATCTCCCCCTGGATCAGTAGGCATAGAATTTGGTAAATATCCTCAAGGGTAACTATAGCCTCCCTAATCAACATGTGGAAAGAGCAGGTCTTTGAATGCCATCTCTCACAAAGCGTCGTAAGGAGTCCCCTATTTTCCCATACAATGAGCATATAGGTGACATAGTAAAGACCCAGTCACATCAAATGTTGTCACCCTCTATCTGTCAGGTTGTCTCTAAATGCATAGGTCGATGGTCTGCTCTCTCATGTGTAAATGGGCGCTAATTGTCTCTACACATAACAACACATGCGTCAACATCTTTTTAAAGCTTGTCATTATCACATAGTCTAAGCCAATGAAATTTAAAATTTGAAGCAACACTAAACTACCATTAGTCAAAGACAAAAACAAATGCATCACGATTTCCTCAATTGCATCACAATTAGGCGATTGCGTCATTCAGTGCTACAGTTGCATCATTATACATCGAATGTGTCATTCTGCTCCACAATTGCATCTCACAATTACACTTGCGTCACGATTTTGCACACATGCATCATCTAATTCAAATGCGTTGCATACCAGCAAATGCATCTCAATATCTTAAATGCGGCTTAAAATGGCGATTGTGTCACAACTTATGCAAATATGGTACAAATTTTAACTTTTTTCTCAATGGCCTTTTGCATTTTCGTCGCAACACATTGAATGCGTCAAACACGAAGTCAATTGTGGTTTACAAAAATGCAAATGTGTCATAATGCATTTGTTCCTAGTCCTAGAAACCCTAAAAAAGCACAAAAAATGATAAATTGACGAAGTAGGCTAAGGGTACATATTGCCGGCTCTATGCCCTCTGGTCGCCTGTAGGTCCTGACAATGTATCCGCGGTGCTCTGTGATTGGGATCACCATCTTTTTTGCTGCTATCCTCGCACTGGGCTCTCTGAAATTACTATAACAAATTTGAAAATGAAATGAGTTTTACCTCCAATTTCAAGTATTTATAGGGTAAAAGTGGGGTTTTTCATAATTGTTATTACTGGGGGCTCCTTTTGTCACCTATGATTGGTCTTTTGGGTACCTTAAACACGTCCAAACTCTGAACCATCTTTCCATTACTTGTCTAGTCTTTAAATTAGCATGTTGGGACACTTTCCAAATTTTTCTATCGCCAGGCCAAATTTTGAAAATTTCCCGAGGGGGCATCAATACGCCGTACCTTCGCTGGGGCATGACTTTGACTTATTTTTCTTTGTCACAATGTGACAAGTTGCATTATGACAAAGAGAGGAAAAATGTAGACACTGAAAATTGACCTAGGCCTGCAAGCTCTATTTCTCACCGCTTTCATCCTAGCATAATTAAAATATTTAATTATATTATTCAATCTATTTTTCATCTATTAATTAAATAATTTTTAATTATTTAATTAACTCGGGTCTCCTTATTCCTCCTAATTATTTAAATGTGTCGCTAATTATCTATTGTCTCCCTATAATTAAATAAACTTCTTAATTTATTTAATTATTTATGTCCACTAGTTCTTCTAGATTATTTAAATAAATAAATCTTGTTTATTTATTTAAGTACGTCAATAATTTACATTTTCCTCTTCTAATTAAATAAACTCTTTAATTTATTTAATTATGGCCACATGTCATTTTCCCCATTTTAAATAAATAAATAAATCATTACTCATTTAAAATGGTCAAAATTTTGGCTAAAGGTAGGCATTTATTGCCTACTATCATTTGATTCTCCATTTTTGAATTAAAATGATTTTTAATTCAAAAAGATGTCTTTTTGCATGCAAAGGTCAAATGACTTTTATTAATTTGATTCCCCTACCTTTTTTTAGCCATCATGTCTCAACTTTCAATCTGGTATGTCTGTCTGCCTCTCAATCTCATCCATCCATTCGAAATTTCCTTTTCTTATAAAATGGCAATTTCGAATTCATTTTGGCTCTCTCTCAAGCATTCACGTGAATTTTCAGGCTCTCATTCTGCTGTCATTTTCTCTCATAATTTGCATATTTTAGTATCATTTTTCATAGTAAAATCCTTCAACACTTGTGTAGGACATGGCATTGTCTTAGGTTGCTCACATAAATCTGAGGGAAAACTCATTATTTGCAGCAAGCTAGAAGGTGTAATGGAGATCAGCCATGGAGATTGAAGATTTGGGGTAACTGTATTTTGTTTTATTTTCATTTTTTCTCCTTTACACTCTATTACTTCTTTGGGTTTTTGGTTTTATTGCTTTTAATACATCAACCATAAAATTTGTAGTGATACAAGGTCTTATGCCCTTTGATGCGGTGGTAGTCACAAAAGGAATTTCCATCCCACCAAGAGGGTTTGAATTGTCCTGGGTCATATGGTTTGGGCTCTTGGAGCTATATAACATTTGATTGTACTAGCTTCTTCATGTAAAATTCAATTGGTTCCAGCAAAGGAGTGTATTGTCTTTGTGGGTATTTCCTTGGTTGTCTTGGGGGTCCCCGCTCTTGAATATTTTGTACCACATTAGCTACTTGGTTAGAAACATATGGCATGCTATTGTTTGTGTTGGGTGCTTTGAGAGTCAATGTGGGACCTATCCTATTCATAGTTTTCACATCTACGACTCCATTGTTTGTTGCATTCTTGTTATGGGACCAAAACTTATTTTTATCATTTGATGTCCCTTGGACATTTTGTGTTTTGGTATAAGTTTTAATTTCCTCTTTAGCGATAAGGGTTTTCTCAAGGATGGCCCCTTTTTCAACAAGGTCAACAAATGTGGAACAACAATAGGTTTCCAAAGCATACCTTAAGTTTGTGTTTAGGTTTTGCAAGAACATGATAATTTTCTATTTTTTAGGAATTTCAATAGGACAATGACTAGCTAAGCTTCTCCATCTCTAGAAGAATGTTATGAAAGCTTCACCCTCTTCTTGTTTAGTTTGACATAAGGTAGCAATAGCGATTTCATTTTTGATGTTGAAGGAAAAGTAGGTGATAAATTTTTCATTAAGTTCATCCCATGATCATATACCTATTGGTAGGTGGGAAAACCATTCTAAAGCATGTCCTAAGAGACTCCCAGGAAATAGTCTCATTAAGTATGTTTGTTTGGAAGCAATGTCAATCAAGGCCGTATGAAATTCTCTCGCATGCTCGATGGGGTTTCCTCTTCCATTATATTTAGGTAAAGTTGGCATGACATAATGTGGAGGAAGAGGAGGTATGTATAATGTCCTATCAAATGGGTAAGGACATAACTCTTGGATAGAGTAAGTCTTCGTGCTTGACAATATCATGGTTTCTACTTTCTTTTGCAAGGCCAACATTTGATTGACTAGGAAATCATATGGTGTGAGTGTTGTGCCCATGGAATTTATAACTACATTTTGGTAAGGTCCTAAATTCATGTTTTTTTATCCAATGTTTGCATTGGATGGTATGTTGGTGTTGATGTGAGGTATGAATTTTTGAGTTGTGTTTGGAATTTATATTTATGGTATGAAGGATTGGGTTGGAATTGGAATTTAGATTTGTGGTGTGATGTATGAGGTGTTGGTATTGGATTGCATTTGGAGAGGATTGGAAGTGTTTGGACCTTGTGTATATTGGCTATTAACTTAGAAGGAACCTTGTGTATTTACTTGTTGGGGAACCTTTATGCTAGGACCTTGTGGCACATTGGTGTTTATGTTAGTTCCATGAATATGAACTCTAGTCCTTTTATTTGTGCCAAAAAGATTTGATAATGTGGTGTTCAAAGCCCTATATGTTCCAAATGGATTTGATGATGTGGTGTTTGTGGCACTTTATGCTCTAAGTGGATTTCAAGATATGTTCATGGTACTAAATAGATTAGATGTAGAACCAAGAGGTTGTGACATTGACTATGTCAGGGATTGTGTCATTGGTTGTGTTGTAGATTGTGTCCCTGATTGTATCATTGGCTATGTTCCAAATAAGGGTGTAGGAATCGAGGTGGAGGTTTGAGTTGGAGCCCCTTATGACATAGAATAATTTATTTGTGGGGTCTTGGAACCACTAGATGTAGACATGTTAAGTCCTTGGTTTTGTTGGTTTTGGGTGGGTGTTGCTTAAAGTGTGTTAACATCTACAAGTGATGCAACCTTTGGGTCTTGGGTAATTGCTTCAAATTCCTCTAAACTAATTGTCAATGTGGGTCTCTTATGAGGAATTTTTCAAAAAGTTTGGTAGATACCTTAGGTGGTTCACTAGAAGATGTACCAAAGTTTAAGTTGCTTGTGTGGTTATAAAGGTCATCTAACTCAAATAAGTCATTGTTCTAGAGATCCCTTTCTTTCCTTTTCCTTTGTGACCTTGTTTCTACCATAAAAGGACTTGCAAGGGGAAGGCATATGATGTGATGAACTATGAAGCCTAAGGTAATGACAATGCAAGGGTATGACCTAAGCCTAAGGTATGCAACCTAAGTGATATATATTTTTTTTATTTTTTGGATGATTATGCAAATGACAAGTGATGGATGATATATGGTTATGGGTTAAGGATGGTTGATGATAGTGAAGATAAGTGATGGTGATTATGGGTTTAGACTTTGACCTTTAAAGATAATGGTTAACCAAAGTAACCAAAAGAGGATATCTAGATCTCTAAAAGATGGAAGTGAGAAAGACTATAGATGAGGGTTGACCTTAAACTAGACTTGCGAGTTTTAAAGCCAACCGTAGGTAAAAAGTTGAAAGGACAAGAGATCAAGATAACCCCAAAGAGTGACTAAGGTTGAATCACAACCTAACTAGGGAAAAATCAATAGTGGATGAATTATGAATAGATAATGGGATATGAATGGTAATAGACCTAAGTATCTCAAGAGAAGCCTAGAATCTCAAAAGACAAAGATGAGAAACTAGTCACACCCAAACTAAATTTTTGATTTTAGGGAAACTATGTACAAGACAATGAGAGTTTAATGAGATTCAAGAAACCTTCAAGAGATAACTATGGTCTAGTGATGATAGTTGTATTGGTGTAGGATTTATGAGTGATCAAGTGGATGATGGAATGAAGTTTAACCTATGGATGCAAGACTAACCAAAGATTAATCTAAAGGATGAAAAACTTAACCAAAGCTTAACTAACCTAAGGATGCAAAGACAACCATGGGTTAAACAAAGAAGGACAAACCTACCAAGGATTTGACCCAATGGCTTAACTAAAAAAAAGGGTATGGCTTAAAGGAAAAGAGCCCAATGGCTTCATTGGTATATCACAAATAAAGACACTTAAGAAAAGCACAACCTAGTTATTCAAAATGGTTTGTATACTTGGTATAGCCCACCAAAATACCCTAAGATCAGTGTGAAACACATCTCTTTCAGAGCGGATAACTAAAGGCCTAGTGACACATGCCCAATACAACAACGGGCTCACCTTTCCTCTCTCCTTGGGAGGCTAAGAATTCCAACCCAAATATTTCTATCTCCACTCAAGGGAGTCAGTGGTGAGTATCTTTGGGCATGATATTGTACCCTGCACTATACCAAGCAACAACCAAAAGGTTCCTAGGCATCTAAAAACAAGAGGTGTCTAGTGGGGGACTATCATGAATAGAGAGCCCGTTTGTAATAGCTTGAGAACTGGGAGGCCCACTCCCACTCTCATCACCAACAAGTCTCAGTAGATCAAGGGTCTTGTGGCTTGGCTTCGAATGATGCTAGCCACTCATTGGGGTACAAATTTTGTTCTCCCCCCTTTGATATAGCCTGTCAGGAAACATGTTTGAGGTCAAACCCTGGGGTGATGAAATCCCTAGGTAGGCCTCCTATTGAAAATAAAAAAGGAGACTAATGTGTATTTCTCATCACCAAGTGTAACGTCTGAAAATGAAACAAGCTTTGCACAATAGACACACAAGAATATTAGTAGATTAAAAGCACACATGCATACAATACTAAATCTAACATGCAAATTCATACGTTAAGCAACAAAGAACATGGGAAAGTAAAAACGTAATTAAAACTAGAATGATCTCACCAATCTTCAAATGTATTCCCATGAATTATCTCGATTGCCCTTCTCCATTTCGCTTGTATGGTATAATTGCCCTCAGATTTTCAAGTAATTCGTGCAAGTATAGCCTAAGATAGTGATTAGCAAAATATCGATTCAAGACAAAAGTGCTCTCCAAAGTTACAAAATTCAAGAGAGAGTGGAATGAAGAATGACAAATCAATTTATAGAAAATTGATTATTCGAACGACAGGCCAAGATTGAAAGATCAAATGAACGGTTGAGATTGACTGATTAGACATGCATTCAGATAACTGATAGAAGTAACATGAGTGATTCGAATTAGAAATAGAATTAAAGATTAAATAAATGGTTTAATCTTCAGTTCGGCATTCGAAAACATAAGAAATATCTTTGCATGACAAAGATAAAGATTGATTAAAGCAACTCTCTGTTCGAACGCACGCACAACACTTAATTAATTAAATAAGAATATTTAATTAATCCGCATGTACACGCAATTGAGTTAGAAGTGGACGATTGCATGATTAGACGAAGAGATTACTCGAAGACGCCACTCAGACATTAAATCAATAGTTAACTGAACGATTAAAATAGATGTCAAGTTGAGTAAAAGTGAATACTTAGATAACTCACATAATTATCTAAAATATAGAAGAATGTGTTAAAATAGAACTTAATGAATTAAATAATTCATTTAATTCAAAGACTCAATATTCGAAGGATAATTAAATAAATAAGATTTATTTAATTAAGTGACGAAAGGGATTTAAATGAATAATTAAATAAATATGAATTTATTTAATTATAGTTGAAATATGATAAAGAATAAATTAAATAATGATTTATTTAATTTAACAAGAAGAAGGTTAATTAGTAACATAATTAAATAACAAGCGTCTATTTAATTAATTAGATAGAATAAGGAGAAGTGAATTAATTAAATAATTAATATTATTTAATTAATAGATGAATTAATAAAAGATGAATTAATTAAATAATTGACATTATTTAATCATGACCATGAAGAATACGAAATATGAAGAATATAGAAGTCGCAGGCTAATAACCAGATTTCGGTGTCTACATTTGCCCCTCTTTGATACAATGTCGTTTAGGCGTTGTGTCAAAGAAAAATCAATGAAAATATGCCCCAGTCAAGCTCCGGATTAGAACAGGTGAAGGTATGCCCCCTCGGGAAAATTGACAAATTTTTGAAATGTTCAAAAAAATTTGGAAATGCGCCCGATTAGTCCAGTAGATAGGCAGAAATGCAATGCAGTTGACGGAATTGGGTTCGGAAACGGGAGGGACGGGTACGGGATGATAGAAAACGGAAGTTTACATGGCCAGAAGGAAGGAAATGCCACCTAAGTCTAGGTATATATTTGAAATTGGGGTGAAAAACTATTCATTTGCACCCACCCAGCTTAGAGATTTGAAAAGTTTGCTCTGACTTTCAGCGAGGATGTCTCCAGTTCCAGCCACCCATCATCGTGCATACAGGATCAGGACGTTCCAGAGACCAGCCGGCGCGGACCCCCCGGTATGGACCTAAAACTTGCTTTTGAAAAATTTTAAGTTTCGCGCATTTTAAGGTATTTATTGCATTTTTAGTTGTGCGTGTCATTTTAATTTGCACCGCATCTGTATGCGCGAACGACGCATCTGCTTGCGAAAAGCCGCATTTGCATTTTAACGCCGACCATTTAGGCTTAGTTTAGAAAATAACCGCATGTGTTTTTTGTGTTACGCATTTGATATTTATGATGCGCAATTGAAATTTAGCTACGCATGTGCATTTTATGATACACATTTGTTTATTCTGATACGCATTTGAAGTTTTGAACCGCATTTGCATGTTTAGCGACACATTAGAATATTTAGACACGCATTTTCCATTTTGAACCGCAAATGTCATTTTTAGCACGCATTTGATAATAATTAACCGCATTTGATTAATAATGACGCACTTGTAATTAGTGGACCGCATCTGTAGAAAAGCGACGCATGTGTTAAAAAAGTGACGCATCTGCAAAATAACGACGCATTTGCATTTTATGTCAAAACATTCATTTTTCACTAGGGTAGATGATTCAGGCTGACATGAGGCATGTTGTTGCAGGTTGTTCTTGACCCTATCTACACACGTGAGTCGAGACCCACGACGTTTCGATTCAGAGAGCTTACGGCCGGCCGAGCGACGGACTTTATGGCATTTGGGTTTGTTGCACGTGACTGATATGCCCCAGATTAGGGAAAATCGAGGTTTACTGACAGCACTTTGCGAGCGGTGGCACTCAGAGACATCGTCGTTCCATCTTTCGACTGGAGAGGCTACAGTGACTTTGGAGGACGTGTATAGGATTCTGAGACTGCCTATTAGAGGCACACGGGTAGTCTATGATACCCAGAGGGGTATAGCCGAGATGTGCAGATACTACCCCCACGCTGACGTTAGACAGCTAGGGGTGGACGACTATGAGATCAGATGGCGGGTGTTGGCCCAGAGGTATAGATAGTTAGACTGTCTAGTGGTGACACTGATAGGTGGTATTGTACTGCCTGACCGTCGAGGTCATGGATTTCCTGTGGGATGGGGTGAGATGCTAGTGGGCATGCTAGAGCGCCGAGTTGTATATGCTTGGGGTTCGTGTGTGCTGGGGATGCTATACTTCCACCTTCATGACATTGCCTATAGAGAGGCACAGTCGATGAGCTGCGGCACCACGCTCCTGATGGTATGGGCGTGGGAGCATATTGCTATCTTTAGACCACCGGTGACAGTAGACCTAGCTCGTGGAGCGCCCTACGCCTTTCGGTATGCGGGAGCCACCACTCAGCACCACATTGGAGACACGGGCTACTATAGACATGCTATAGACCTGATGCAGGAGTTTACATGGAGACCATACCTAGACTGCGAGGTGTGGTCAGATGAGGGCGAGCATTTGCTATATTGCCGACAGACACAGTATTTAGTGGGACGGACAGTGTCCCATATGCACATCATAGAGCCGCAGTTGCCAGACCGGGTCCTGAGACAGTATGGAGAGGTACAGGATGTACCTCGAGGGAGAGCAGAGT
>VDFB02332734.1:0-36909 GCA_007258455.2 Sequoia sempervirens
CTAGTATCTTTCACATTTATATCATTTGACGGGTCCTTCAAGATGAATGTCCACAAGTTTAGCTAGTTGGGCCCTACGTTGAAAATAGAATCAATTAGGCCACACATAAAATATAAATTAATTCAATTATCAATCCTTAAATATCCCCCCCTTTAAGTGCAATCTCGAAGTACACCCTTGCTCGAACCATTCCTTAAATTTTTTAACCAATTCACAACATGGAGCCCATCTTATTCTATCTTCACAAATTGAATCCACCGCTTCTATTCATTTTCTATATCCCTAGCCTCATTACGATGAATGTAACCCAAAGGGTAAATCATCCCTCTTCATGCTTTGTGGAGGCACTAGACTATAGGATACAAAGTTTAAAATTCCCCCCTTTAAAAGACTTTTGTCGAGTGGTGTTGGATGTGAAAATATCTTGTCTCTAAAGGTTGAATCCCATCTTTATAGCTTCCTGGTCTTATCACCTAACTATCAAGGTACAATTTAACTCCTCTTATCTTTCCAAGATACAACGCATGCCTCCTTAATCTGAATGCTATTTCCTTCTTGGCAACCAAAACCCACGTCCCTCATCCTAAGTTAGGAGCCCACTTGAGACTTTCCTCCTAAAATGTCCCTTTTCACATCATGCCTTTCATTTGATCTCAGAAATCCATCATTGAATGCAATTCTATTAAGGCATCGATCTAATCATAATACTATTAAAGCTTGAAGATTTACGCAGTTAGCATAGATTTAACATGCTTGAATTCCATTGCGGGAGGAACAAGTGGTGTCATAGTGAATAAAACACCATTGAGTTAATTGGAAATGGCAGCCAAGAAGCATTCGACAGCCAACTTGGCAAAGTCTGCACGGGAGGAGGCCTACGGGAGGGAATAAGGTGAGTTAGCCATGCAGGGAAGCTGATGAGGAAGCGCCCTCAACAAGATAGCCATGGGACTAGCGAGCCCCAAGAATGAAGAAGCCAACAAATAGATTAGAGCGGGTGGGCGTAATAAGAATTTCGCCGCTAGGAAACATCCTTGGTGGAAAGAATCCCCACAGTGATTTTTCTACCAACCCTTGATGAAGGACTTGATTGAACGTGCCCCACCCCCTCCCCCACTAGTTAAACATTATGGGACATACCATTATTTACAATTATTATTCATTGTTGGACTCCAAGAGCATAGGCCATCACTGCGCACAATCCTTAGAAAACACGTCAATCGTGCATTATGATTCCAAGTCTTCTCTAATTAATATAGAACCCTGCTTACTTTTTGATGTCACCTTCAAAATATTGTTGTAGAATAAACACATCAAATTCAAAAGGGTGCTTGTGCCTATAGATAATGCTTCATGTGAGAGTATGTTGATGTGGTGTCATGAAAGAAATGAATCAACCCTCACAGATTCCTTCTTGAACACTCAGAGTCATTCATCAAAACCAATAGACAGGCTAGGTTCTCATCAACTTGCACATGACATAGCAGCCCATAATTCCTTCGAATAGCTTTCCTATAATGAATTAAGGGGAACCGGAGTGGTTATCGATTCAATGGTATTGGGCTAATCAATCTTTAACAGTCCTCCCTTTGCGAATATTGATTATTTCTTAGTTTCATTATTGTGCGAGTAGATATCAAAGAATACCTTGAAGCTTAGGTGTATATGAAATAAGGTTTTGATGGTGCCTAGGCTTGAGACATTATCTTGACCTGCTGAGGTGCAGGCTAGCCATGGAATGAGTGTTGCATGAAGCCGCTTGTAGTTTGTCGGGGTTGACAACTGAGAAGATGACATCATCACAGATGGCGGCATTGGCAAGGAAGATATCCATTAAGGAGGTCTACAGATCCAAGAGTGTGGAATGCTATGTCATGGACGCCGCTGAGATAATGACATGGAATGGATGGAAACCTGCACTATGGCACCCACTCGTGCGGTCTCCGTCAGTATCCAAAGAGGACATTACCTGCAAGAAAATTAATCCTACACAAGAAGAGAGGGATCATCATGCTAAACTATAAACCATCACTTGTGTTTCTTTGAGTGCAACAAACTGAGACAAGTTTTATTTCTATTCAATCATCCCAAGGGGGATGCTAGGTTGGAATTGGGATTTACAAATATTCAATTGACATCACAAGCTTCCTCACGATTTGTAATATGATGGTGCCTTTCATCAGTGCTTTTGATCCTCACTCGACTATAATATTTGTAATGCATCCATCACATGTTATGTCTCGACCATAATTATTGGTATATCGTGATACTAGAACCTTTGGGACTTTTCACTTTAAGATCTTTGTCTCACACTTATCAGGGAATCACCATCCCCTGGGGAATAATGTGTTTCTTGAGAGTCACAACACTACCACCAATGAGTGCAATCTTAATTAGTGCCAAAGTTGCAATATCTTCACAATTCTTCCTTTGGAGCACGTAGCAATAGCCATGGTTTACCCACCCAAACTTTCACCACCTACACAAATTCAATGAATTTTTTTATGAAAATTTTATTGTTCAAAGTACCCGAATCCCCATGGTTTGTGAATGCTCAAGATATTATAAGGAGTGAAGTATAGCCACTGCATCCTCCAATTCTCCTGGATAGCCTTGGGTCCTACAAAGAGCACGTGGAGGCAGAAGGTGAATTAGTCTCACGAGGGCACTATTTGAAGATGTAGAGCACCAAGAGGAGAACGTCATCACAAGAGAAATAATGTGAACAACTGCTATTTTATTGCCATCTGGGAATGGCAGTGTATAGACTACCACCTGAGCTGAGGACCCCATATAGTTGATGTCTGTGGGCAATGAGGCGCAGGGAGTCAATGTGAAAAAATCCATGAGGCGATGACATCAAGAGCACGGAACCCCGCATGGGGAGTCTTATGAAAGAAGAAGGGAAACCTCCATGCCATATAATTTGTTCCCCTCTCTCATAGAGGTCACCTTCCACAATCATTAGTCTACATTCCTCCTTTGATAACAAGGCATGTCCATTGTAAAAAAAGTTGGTGACTTTTAGTGAATTTGATGATTTATTATTTTGTACCAACCTCTGATGGAGGCCCAATACTTAATCGGCAAGCTAAGACACCTTGATGATAATGTGATTTAGTCAAATCCCAACTCAATCATAATTATGCATATCTTGTAGAGAAACCACAACCACCGTTTCTCTTTCTAGACTCATGCAAGGATGTCAATTTAATGGGAGATTACAACACCAATGGTGGAATTTAGTATGTGGAAAAATGACCTGCGGGATCTATAAAAAAGGTGTCTAGTGCGGGCTAGAGAATGTGAGACATTGTTTGAGGGACACTAGCATGAGAACAACAAAAGGAAATGAGAAACCCACACTGCACATTTTTCCTGAACGACGACCACCAACATCCTTGAAATGCTAAAAAGGAAAGTGCTTGGTGTCGTGATTGATTCATTGCACGAGTAGTAGTGATGGTGAATAGAGGCAAGAAGCTCGCCCAAAAAAGACAGTGCAAGTGGGTTGTAGGTCCACAAAGTGAGGAGGCATTGAGGCTTTGTCATTCTAAACGGCATTGTGGTGATGGCTTCCTACCTATGGCGGTCCACAAGGGCGGAGCTGCCGATGGGCACAGACATGAGATTTTACTCACAATTCATGATTTTATTTGAGGAAATGGTACATGCAGGTCCTATGAAATTGGGTTTCATTGGAACCTAGCTATGTAGGAGATGGTGATTAGGTTCGAGTAGGCCATGCGTAAAGATCCACAAAATCTTAGGCTTAGGCAATTTCAAAGCAACAAGATTGGGGTCGGTAGGATCAAATGTGGAGCCCACAAAAGGATGACAATGAAGGGTTGACTACTGCAAAGGTGGCGAAATAGGAACTAAGACCCACATGGGGCGACATGCAATCACGAGTCCAAGGAGCACGAGGGACGAAGCGACAAAAATGGGTGTGGTTTCCACATGCCAGGCAGACACAAGGACCCAACTGCAAGCAAGCGGTAGGGAAAAACAATGAATGACAAAGGGAAACATGTGAACGTGTGTCTGCAAGGGTCAACTGACATGGAAGCAAGAGCAAAGGGAAACCTGCAAGGCTAAGCCCTTAGGGGAAAATGACTTAGTGAAACTCAACTAGGTAAACTCGTCCAACATGAAGTTGATTGTTCTAAGGCTCATGGCAGATTTAGGCTTGGAAACAGGGGTGTGCAAGACAAGACAAGGTTGAAACGACCAAACCTAAGCAAGAAAAAGAGGGTGTCCCTACAATCGGTGAGACAATTGTGCAAAATATGCACATCAAATGGTGACTCACTGGGGAAATTCTCTAGAGCATTTCTATGACAAACTAGAATCACGAACCCAAAATCTTTGGTTCTAAACTTCATGACAAAGAAAACAAACTAGATGCTCAATCAAAGGATCTAAACCACTAGTCATCCCAACCTCCAATATGCGGGTATGTGCAGGATCATCATGGAAAAAACAAGCCCTTAAGTGGCGAAAAATCCAGAAAAATCAGAGTTAGGAAACTTTATGTAAAAATTTGAATAAGTTATCTATATTATTTTAAAAATATGTAAGAATAGAATCTATAGAAAATTGAATGTAGTTTCTAAACTACTAGGTTTATTTTATTTTTTAAAAATATGTTGTGGTGGTGAAATTTCAATGCATTAGTACTTAAATTTCAGGAAAAATAAGTAGTTGTAATGCGACCACCTAACCACAATAAAATGATAATATTTTTTATAAGATTTTAGATATAAGTAAGAGGATTCATGTCTCTATGTGATGCATATTTTTGGTAAAAATTTCCAAGTAAATAATTAATTATGAATTTTTATTACAACTTTTAAAAAAAAAAAATCATATGTCGACCTTAACTTGCTCAAAACTTCATGAAGTGTCATTTTATTTTTGAATCTATGTGTCAGCCAGATCGCAATTTCACACATGTTTTGGATTCCAAAATGATACCGTTGGAAGCTCATTTGAATGTAATTCACATAAAAATGAATAATGGTATTTCATTAAATTCAAAGTAAAATAATTTATATTGGTGGAAAGTTGAGGAATCTTCTTTAAAACCATTTTCATTTCATCAATTTTGGGTAAAAAAAAAGTTGTCAACCACATGCCCTACACATACCCATCATATCACCACTTTTTGGCCCATCATGATCCTACACATAACTAATCTAAAAATCCAAGTGTGTGGATATTCGTTAATTCCCATCCTTCAGTTGCTACAAGAACCCAAGCTCCATCAACTTAAGCTACATAGTTTATTCTAACTCCAAAATCATCTAGGACATTGCCTCACTGCTAGTCAAACATCTATAGCCCCGACAAGGTTGTCACTGTGATTCTCCTGAACATTGCTCTACTACGAGCTGAGCATCCATAGCCCCAGTAGAGTTGTTTGGATCCCCCTGAAAAATTGATTCTTTTTCCTTTTATTTTGCATTCTTTTCTTGTCTTTTGATTTTCTCTTTTCAATTCTTCTATTTCAACCTACAAGTAGTGAAGCTCGTACTCAAGGCTAAGAATCACATTGGCATAGAAGTAGAATTTTAGATTTTTCACTTTTAAACTCAACCTCACAAAGGACCTGCAATGACCTCTAGATTCTTAAAGATGTGTAAGACTTGTAAGATTTCATAATACATCAGGAATGAAACCAACCAACAAATTATCCTCTTCGAATCAAACATCTGGACCACTTGACACTAATAGAAGATCCTCACTGTCCACTCTAAAAACTTGATCAAATTTTGACAAAGAAATACAAATAATAGCCCTTGATAATTAGTATGGTTTTTGTGCACACATATGTTCCTCACTAAAATCAAAGGGACCCCGAGCAAAGCAAAAAGAAAAATGAAAAGCAAGCGGGAAGCCAACGGAAAGAAAACACCTACACTAATCAAAGTAGGAAAGAAAAAGTAAACAAAAGGGAGACTAAGATAAAAAAAACTAACCTACAACAAACCAACCAAGGTAGGAAAGAAGAGACTATTCACACCAACCTGAGGTATGTATGCAAAACCTACACTACTCAAAATGAACTATGTACAAAGATATTTACAAGGAACTACGTTCAGGCAACGAAAACCAACATTTACACTGGCTAGAATTCATAATGCATGCACAAGAAAATGGGAAATTTTTGTAGTTCTAAGCCATGCAAATTTATCTTTGTATTGAGAAAAAATAAGTTTAACATTGCAACACTCAAATTCAATTACATCATGAAAAATCAGCAATTGAGGAGGGTCGTTAAACCCATGGTTAATCCATAAACGTGTCTATCTTCCCTCATTCCCATAATTGAAATGGTAAATACAACCATTATAATTAACAAGAGAAAGGAATAATAGAACCTAGATGTCACCATGTGAAGGTGGCGGCATTTGACAGTCGAGAGTGAGAACTGCATCGTCGATTGTTGCATCGGCAACCTCAGGCGGGCGTGATGGAGGATGCGACATTTCTGATCTTGGGGCTGCATAGGGGTAGAAGGATGGGGCAACAAATACCTCTTCCAAGTACTATGTGGGATCCACAACCTTTGCTAACAGTTCTTCAAAAATAAATACTTATCCATGTTGATCATCTACAAACCCGGGATCTACTTGGTTGATATCTTCAAGGGGCAGCATGATGTTCCATCTCCTTCCCTAGGTGTTGACCTTGATTTTATAACATCCAAAGTCATAGGACGATGACATGGATGAATCTATCCTAATTCAACCTTATGAACATGTGAGAGGATCAACAATGATCAAGGCAGAAGGGCTCCTAACTGCATCTTGTAGTTAGTTGGACGCTTCATCTTTGTTGGCAGCTATCTCAGCACCTTCACCTTTATCCGCTTCTTTTTGCATTTCATGTGTCTCACTAGGATGTTCAATCATTTATTTATGGTCACTATCATTGTAAATGGAGAAGGAACCCCTCTCCCATTCTGGAGGTTCCAATGTTTCACCACCAAGAGGTTCAGGTAGTATGTCTTCATCCTTGCTAACCTCTGAGATGCACTCTTCTTCGGCATGGGCATACCTCTACAGTATAGATCCTAATGGAAAGAATTCATCAATTCACAACACCTCATCAAGGGGACCAAAATTTACTATGCAATTTCTCTCCAAGGACTCACCATAAATCCCATTGTCCATGGTGCACAATTTCTCTTCAAGAGGAAGAAATTCTTGATGACTAGTGGACAACATTCCCATGTGTTCTACCCCATCATTTGGAGGCTCGGGGATGCATTGTTCTTCCTCTATTGTTGTCTCAATATCCTCATAAGGGTTGCCTTCAGCTAAGTTTCCACTTGGCTTTGGCTCTTTATTCTCATGTTCAATCCTTGAAGCAACTACAGGAAGTGGTGTGCTTGGATGCCTCACTTGTTCTTTGACTTTCTCGATGGCTTCTTGGCATAGTACGCATGTGAACTCTGAGTGTGATGAGTCATGGAGTTTTCACCAATTGGGGAGTAGAAACACCTCTAAATCCACTTGGTATCTTAGCTCAGACCAATCCCTTGCTAGCCTTGAAACAAGTTGGTTGTATCTTTCCACTATTGGGTCCTCATCATCACTTGGGAAGGGAGTTGCACAGTGAATAACCACAGCATATGATTGTTCCCATTCCTCCAAATCCACATTTTTAGTTGCTTGGTCACTATCATTGTAGATGGAGAGGTCTTCCAATCTGAGTTCGCTTACGCCTTCGCCATTATTTTCTTTTGTCCCAAGGCTGTCAAACTCTTCCTCTCTTTGTTCTTCAACATTTGTGTTGGTTTTTCCAGCATCTAATGTTGCAGACTTTGTTGGTTTGTCCTCAACTATCAATGACCCCTCATCATGACTAGAGGACTACCTTTTATTGATGGAGGGATAACTCTTTGATTTCTTTATAGTTGAGTTTTCATCCAAACTACTTGCTACCCCAAGGCACTTTGTTCCTTCTTGGTTTTCATTTTCTATGCCTATTGTCCCAGCACCAACTTGTGTTAAACTAGTTGGTTCATCTTTACCTTGTTGTCCTCCAAATTTTGACAAATCCCCTACCTCATGGGATGCCTCGTGCTCATTGAAAGTTGGCTGCTCCAACTTGTTCAAGTAGCCCTTGACTTGGGTGATGATGTTTGCACAAGAAGAACAAGCTAATTTTGAGTGAGGTGCATTGTGATATCTGCACTAGGTAGACATCAGTACCTTCTCCAATCTTTGCCCATCCTTGATGCCCCAATTTTCTTGAATCAGCTCTTTGAATTCCTTGGCTACCATGTTAGCAAATTCATCTTCTGGATCTGCAAGAACCAAGGGCTGATATATTTCCCAAAAGGGAATATCTCCTTGCGAGACATTTTCAACTCTGCTCAAGAAACTCAGACATCCCAATTCATTGTGTCTACACGAGTGTCATGAATCCTGTACCTATCCACCAATGCAAATTGCTACAATGGTTTCCTTAGTCTTCTATTCAAATCTGCATGTAGGTGAGTGATGTTGACTTGTAAGTGTTGATCCATTTCAACTCAGCTTAGTTTGCCTTCAAAAATTTATGATTTTAAGTTTCAACATTAAAAGAGATCTCTCTATCTCAGATTTCTTCTTTGAAGGTTCTCTTTTCAACTTCCAACTTTCAGCTTTTTAGCCTCAACATGCCAGTCCCTCACTCTAGCACCAGTTTTTTTGATGGGTGTTTTATGCACTTCTCAACATAGGTAATGTATAGGTGCATCACCTATCTTGAAATACAATCTCCAACAATAAGTTGTTGAAAATTACCCCAAGGTCTCTCGAGAATTAGGTCTTGACAAGCTTGGAATATCTCAGGTCGTTGATTTGTTTTGATGGAATCACAAGGAAGTCTTAAGGATGAGTTACAAAGCATGGGAAGTTGGATCTGCAAATGGAGTTCTTAAAATGTGAAAATCATTGTTCAGTTGCTGCAAGTTCAAAACAACAATCTAGGACTCCACTTTTATCATCAGATTTGGCTTTACAATGTGCAATGAACCTTATCTTAGGTCACTTATTAAAAAAAAATGAAAAAGGGTAGGGAAGAGAGGAAGTTCCTTGACCTAAAACTATGAGTGAACAGTGATCATGGAGGCTGCTACAGTAGACAAACTCCCTAAACCAAGTTTTGCTTGGCCAAGAGGAGCCTACATTTACACAAAACCAGTGTAATATTCTAAGGACTACATATTTTCAGATTGCATACACACATCATGAACATGCAATTGAACTAAGTTGCAGCAATAAAGTAAGGAAGCTAAGACTAGCTTTACAAAGTGATTCATCATCAACAAACCACAAAAAGTATGAGCTAGAAATTCATCAAATACAGTAACAACAAACACCATCATTACTTCCATTCAAGAAACTAACAACTAAACTAATAGGGAAGTATAACCATGCATGCATAATGAGGAAACACAAGAGAAACATCCATAAATCATGCAATGTAGCTCTCTATTGCTGCAGAATGCCTTTACACTAGCTCTCCAACCATTTACAAATGAAGGGGAGACCCCTATTTAAAGTTTTCCAAAGCCCAAATGAATGGCTAGGATTGATTTACATTGTGTGGTTAAGATTCACTATAAATTAGGGTTTCAACTATTCCCCATTATCCAAAAATTTAAAATACATCATTTTTCTTTTCCCTATTTTTTCTTCTAGTGCCCAAGTGTTGTAGTAGTTTCGTCCTCTTGCTGATTTTCCTCTTTATTGTAGATGCAACCACTTGAAGGCTACCTTCTTTTTGAGGGATTTGCAATACTGGCTACATTTGTAGATTGGCACCATTGTGGATAGTTTAGCTACTTCCTAATTTGATGGGGTAGCCCTTCAACGGATCATGATCACTTGAGAAAGAAAAAACAACCTCCCCTTCCCTGACTTTGGTACACAACTCATTGTTTTCTTGGCACTAACTTCCCTGGTGTAAATGGTCTGAGTCTTTATTTTGTGGAAATTTGTCCTACATTGGCATACGTTGATGAACAAGTAGATTCTTTGCTTTAGTATCTTCAGGTCCTCACCTACATCCCCTGCATGTGAATCTTCATGATATAGTATCCTTCACATTTATCTCATTTGACGAGTCCTTCAAGATGAATGCCCACAAGTTTAGCCAGTTGCCCTATGTTGAAAACATAATCAATTAGCCCACACATAAATTATAAATTAATTCAATTATCAATCCTTAAATATCCCCCCCTTTAAGTGCAATCTTGAAGTACACCATTGCTTGAACCATTCCTTAAACATTTTAACCAACTCACAACATGGAGCCCATTTTATTCTATCTTTGCAAATTGAATCCACCGCTCTTATTCATTTTCTATATCCCTGGCCTCATTACGATAACTGTAACCCAAATGGTAAATCAACCCTCTTCATGGTCCATGGAGGCACTAGACTGCAGGATACAAAGTCTAAAATTCCCCCCTTTGCAAGACTTTTGCCGAGTGGCACCGGATGTGAAAATATCCTATCTCTAAAGGTTGAATCCCATCTTTATAGCTTCCTGGTATTATCACCTGACTATCAAGGTACAATTTAACTCCTCTTATCATATGACGCGTGTCTCCTTAATCCAAATTTTATTTCCTTCTTGGAAACCAAAACCCACGTCCCTCATCCTGAGTTAGGAGCCCGCATGATACTTTCCTCCTAAAACTTCCCCTTTCGCATGCCTTTCATTTGATCTCAAAAATGCATCATTGAATGCACTTCTATTAAGGCATCGATCTTCTCATAATACTACTAGATCTTGAATACTTACGCGGTTAGCGTAGATTTCACATGCTTGAAGGCCTTTGCGGGATGAATGAGTGGCAATGCCATGAACAAAACGTCATTGAGTTCATTGGAAATGGCAGCCAAGAAGCTTCAGCATCCGCCTTGGTGGATTCCGCATGGGAGAAGGCCTACGGGAGGGAGTAAGGTGAGTTAGCCACATGGGGAAGCCGATGAGAAAGTACCCTCAATGAGATGACTATGGGACTTGCGGGTCCCGCGAATGAAGAAGTCGACAAACGAATAAGAGTGGGTGGCCGCAATAAGAAAGTTGTCACTAGGAAACATCCTTGGTGGAAAGAATCCCCACAACAATTCTTCCCCCAACCCTTGATGAAGGAATTGATTGAATGTGCCCAGCCCCCTCCCATGTCAGTTAAACATTATGACACATATCATTATTTACAATTAGTATTCATCGCTAGAATCCAAGAGCATAGGCCATCACTGCACACAAGCCTTAGAAAACATGTCAATCGCGCACTGTGATTCCAAGTCTTCTCCAATTAATATAGAACCATGCTTACTTTCTAATGTCACCTTCAAAATCTCGTTGTAGAATAAACACATCAAATTCAAAAAGGCACTCACTCCTACAGATAATGCTTCAAGTGAGAGTATGTTTACGTCGTGCCATGAAAGAAATGAATCAACCCTCACTAATTCCTTCTTGAACACTCAGAGTCATTCATCAAAACCAGTAGACGGGCTAGGTTCTCATCAACCTGCATGTGACATAGCGGCCCATAACACCTTCAAATATCTTTCCTATAAAGAATTAAGCGGAACCCGAGTGGTTGATGATTCTATGGTATCGGGCTAATCAATCTTTGATGGTCCTCCCTTTGCAACTATTGAATCTTTCTTAGTTTCATTATCATGTGAGTAGATATCAAAGAATACCTTGAAGCTTAGGTGTATATGAAATAAGGTTTTGAAGGTGTCTGGGCTTGAGACGTTATCTTGTCCTGCTGAGGTGCAAGCCAACCGCAAAACTGGTGTTGCGGGAATCTACTTGTAGTTCATCGGGGTTGACAACCGAGGAGACGACATCATCGCAGATGGCGGCATCTATGAGGAAGATATTTGTTAAGGAGGTTTTTAGATTCAAGAGTGTGAAATACTGTGTCATGGACGCCACCGGGATAATGACAGGGAATGGATGGAAACCCACACTGTAGCACCCGCTCGTGCAATTTCCGTTAGCGTCCAAAGAGGATGTTACCTGCAAGAAAATTAATCCTACATGAGAATAAAGGGATCATCGTGCTAAACTATAAAACCATCACTTTTGTTTCTTCGAGCACAAAAAACTAAGATGACCTTTATTTCTATTCAATCATCTGAAGGGGACGCTAGGTTGGAATTGGGCTTTACAAATTGCCATCATGAGCTTCCTCATGACTTGTAATATGGTGGTTCCTTTCATCAGCACTTTTGATCCTCACTCAACAGTAATATTTGTAATGTGTCCATCACATGTTATGTCTCGACCATAATTATTGGTATATCGTGATGCTAGATCCTTTGAGACTTTTCACTTTAATATATTTGTCCCATTCGTATTAGGGAATCACCATCCCCCAGGGAATAATGTGTTTCTTGAGAGTCACAGCGCTACCACCAATGAGCACATTTTTAATTGGGGCCAAAGCTATAATATATTCATAATTGTTCCTATGGAATGAGTAGGAATAGTCATAGTTTGACCGCCCAAACGTTCACCACCTATGCAACTTGAATGAATTTTTTTATGAGAATTTTATTGTTTAAAGTACCCAAATCCTCGCGGTTTGTGAGTGCTCAAGACATTCTAAGCAAAAAATTATAATCACTGCATCCTCCAATGCTCCTAGATAGCCCCAGGTCTTGCAAAGAGCACGTGGAAGCAAAATGTGAATTAGTCGCATGAGGGCACCATTTGAAGATGTAGAGCACCAATAGGAGAACGTCACCACGGGAGAAATAATGTGAATGACCACTATTTTATTGTCATCTAGGAACGACAGTGCATAGATAGCCACCTAAGCTGCAAACTCCATGTAGATGATGTCCATGGGCAAGGAGGTGAAGGGAGTAGATGTGAAAAAATTCGTGAGGTGATGACATCAAGAGCACAGAACCCCATGTGGGGAGTCCTGTTATATAAGAAGGGAAACCTCCATGCCATATAATTTTTCCCCTCTCTCGCAGAGGTCACCTTCCACAATCATTAGTCTACATTCCTCCTTTGATAATAAGGCATGTCCATTGTAAAAAAAAATGGTGACTTTTAGTGAATTTGATGATGTATTATTATGTACCAACCTCTGATGGAGGCCCAATACTTAATTGGCGAGCTCAGACACCTTGATGAGAATGTTATTTAGTCAAATCCCAACTCGATCATAATTGTGTACATATTCCATACCAACCACAACCACCATTTCTCTTTCTAGATAATTTCAAGGATGTCAATTCATTGGGAGATTGTAACACCAATGGTGGAGTTGGGTCCATGGAAAAATGACCTGCAGGATTTGCAAGAAAGGTACCTGTTGCGAGCTATAGAATGCAAGACATCATTTGAGGGACACCAGCAAGAGAACATAAAAAGGAAATGAGAAACCCGCACTATAGGTTTCGCCTGAACAACGGTCGCTGACATCCTTGAAATACTAAAAGAGGCAAGTGCTTGGTGTCGCAATTGATTCTTTGCACGAGTAGCAATGATGGTGAATGAAGGAAAGAAGCCCACATGAAAAAGATGGCACAAGTGGGTTGCAGGTCTGTAAAGTAGGGAGGCATTGAGTTTTTTTCCATTTTGAATGGCATTGTGGTGACAGCTTGCCACCTACGGTGGCTTGCAAGGGAAGTCCTATCGATAGGCACGGACATGAGAGTTTACCCACAATTCATGATTTCATTTGAGGAAACCGTACATGAAATTCCTATGAAAAAAGATGACGTACGTACCTAGTCATTTAGATGGTGGTACTCAGGTTCAAGCAGGCCATGCACAAAGATCCATAAAATTTTAGGCTTAGACGATTTCAAAGAAACCTAATCGGGGTTAGTAGGACCAAATGTGAAGCCCACAAAAGGATGACGGTGAAGGGTTAGTTGTTGCGAAGGTGGAAAAATGAGGATGGAGACCCATGTGGGGTGATTCACAATTGCGGGTCCAAGGAGCACGGGGGATGAAGCAGCGAAAATGGGCACAGGGTTTGCATGTCAAGTAGACGCGGAGGGGCAAATGCAAGCAAGCAACGAGGCAGAATGGAAAATGACAAAGGTAAACTTGTGAACGCGAGTCCACAAGGGTCAATGGACATGGAAGCAAGACCAAAGGGAAACCTGCAAGGCTAAGCTCGTAGGGAAAAATGACTTAGTGAAACTCAACCAGGTAAACTCAGCCAACATGAAGTTGATCATTCTAATGCTCATGGTCAAGTTAGGCTTGGAAACAAGGGTGCGCAAAATGAGACGAGGTTAAAATGACCCAACCTGAGCAAGAAAAAGAGGGGTCCCTACCTTCAGTAGGGTGGTTGTGCAAAACATGCACAACATGTTCCTTAGCCCTGGTTATAACAATTTCCCTTTATGGTTGAAATTATTGTGTAACTGCAGAGGTACTAGGAGTCTGGTTAGAGGCACTTTTGGGCTGCAGGACAACTAGTTTTCTTATGAATCTTCTCTTAGAATGAGTGATGTAATCATATTGCACTTGTGGGGCCTTTGATGTGGATGTATCGTTTGTAAGCACTGCCTCTTCTTCTTCCATCCTTGAGACTAGCGCGTGGTCAAGAGCTATATTTTTTCTTACTCTAGGGACATCCCTTGCATTTGTACGGTGAGTACCATATTTTCCATTTGTGGAGAGGCGTCTACATAACCTCTAGGGTCTAATGTCACACCCTAATTGTGATGTTCTGCCACCTTTTGTTGTAGGTTGCCATGCAGGCAGTTTTGGGGCATATGTGCGCCACCGTAGGGAAAACACCAGGGATCGATTTCATCAATAAGATTGTTTTTCCCTACCGTCAATTCTCTACTCAAGCTTGGGTGAGCATTCTATAGTAGAGTAGGAACTGACACCATCTGATTAGTTGTTTGAGTCTGCAGATTTGTGCATGAGCCTCCTTAGAATTGATTTTGTTGGTAGGAAGATCTTCTGCATTGATAATTTTGGTAGGTTGGCTTCAAAGGCACAAACTGGTTTCACTTGATGGTAATTATTTCATTTGAGATGCTCTGTAATAGCTCCTTGGCATCGCTCATCTCATTTTTTGAAGATCCAGATGTGGAAGCAACGTTCTATGGTGCGCTCGGATATGTGTACATAGATTGGGGAGGAGCGAGAACACTGTTAGATGCCATCTCCTAGGTGGGAACTAATATCTTGATAAATATAGGAATAGTGGGCCGAGGTGGCAGCTTTCTAGTGTTGATCAGGTTGTTCTCTACTTTAACAATGATGTTGTAGACATCCGATAGAGTGGTTCCACCAAGAGACTATCATCATCAAGATGTCGGCATTGATGGATTTCAAGTAAAACATGAATGCCAACTCGGTCGATGGGTGGATATCATGCTAGATCCTCTTCCAAGTTGTGTGGAACTGAGCATTGAAGTCAATCATGGCTTCATATGGGGCCCGCTTTATGGTCACCAGCTACATACATAGCGAAGACCGATCTCCATTATTCGAAAATCTCTCGTAGAAAGGATCTCCAAGCTGGTCATAGGTAGCGATAGTGTTAGCTTCTAGAGTGTGGTACCAATCTAGCACCTTACCCTTGAAAGAGGCTCCAAGCAACCTTAGCACTACATTTTGGTCGATGACTCCATGCACCAAACACACATTTGCCACATCTTGCAGGTGTTCAGATGGTGTTCAGATGGTGTTATTGGTGCTATAAGGGGGATTTTGGCATCCCATGCCACATAATTTATGTTAGCAGTTGGTAACATGGCTAGTGGAGGGACCAAAATGTTCCCCAGATGGGTTCTAGTTCCTACTGTTACTAGTGGTGGTACTAGCAGGCCAGGGTTATTTGATGTTTGGGATCTAGTAACAGGTTGATGGCTCATACACCCACTTTGAATTTAGATACATGTGCTAGAAAAAGAAAATTTTGATGCAAAAATTTGACAAGCAGCAACCTTATGGGAAACTCAGTTAATGGGGGACCAATTGTGCTAAATTGAGTGACCTCCAAGTTTTTCAAAGAAGTTGGTTCCTTTTGTAGTTGGGGGGTTTGGAATGGGAAAAGAAAGAAGATATTAAAAATAAATATCTAATCTAAGGTAATGTGCCAAGATGTAGGTGTGGGCATGGTAAATCTCCCTTTCCGATGGGATTTAAGGGCCCGTTCAACAATTTGCATGTCTTGAAATAACAGAAATCATAGATGAAAACCCATAAAATCTATTCACTAACATTAAATAAATCCCATACACATTTACTGAAAAGAAGACTCCAAGACATGGTCTAAATCAACAAAATTATATTAAATTATAGAAGATCTACAAATAAACTACTCAGTACAATAATGGCACAGTATAATGTTTTGTCAAATAGCTAAGAAACAAAAAGGTTGAACAATAATGGCATAGTCTGAAAGTCTTAATACAATAATAAAAAAACAATACAAAAGGCCTGGTGTCTTTTCACAATTTATCTCTATGTTCTGAATTATTTTTGGAAAGGAGTATTTATGAAGAAACATCCCACTACCTAACAGAAAAGATTTCTTCAGCATGAGCAATGATTTCCCAAGACTTTTACAACAGAAAAGATTTTGAGTCATGGAATGCAATTGCCTTTGAGCCAAATGCACCCCTTGCAAATGATGTTGGTGGTCCCAATGTAGATGTAGCAGAATCCCATGTGGACATGTGTCACTCACCCACAAGGTCAATTAGGACACGTGGCGATAGGTCAGGGCCTATTGTTCATTCCTCCTTTCTTGCAATGAAAACCCCCATGGAGAAGACATGTGGAGAAGTCTTCACTACCAGTGCTAACTATGGGGTCCACCAAAAAGTGTCCACGGAATGATGCTACGTGGAATGCGGGCAAAGATTGGTAGAGGAGCGAAGGGAAGCAGGATTTCAAAGGCCCACTTTGCTAACATGTGGAAGCATGGAGGGGCTTAGTGGAGGAGCAAGGGAAGAAATCCTTGTGAGGAGCGCACGGTGGACATGTGGCAATAGCAAGCAAAGCTCTTCAAAAAGGGGCCCAGGGATATTCAAATATATGGAGCGTGGGCTGAGGCTAAGAAAAATATTATTATCAACCTAAAGGGAGCTCAAGGTATTTTATATCCACAATGACTAATTAAGTCATCCAAACAATATGACTCACCCAAAATGTTAGACACCAGACTACCATCAAAATTTGATTTTCTACTAAGAAATCTCAACACCTCAATTCCTTGGGACCATTTGATTTGCATGCACTTCGGCCTCATCCATATCTAGTTGTGAGTAGAGAATGCATCCTTCAACCTTGAATATCTATCCCATACATTGTCAACATGGGAGAGGATCTTGGACAACCTATATCCCAAAATATTGTGCACCAAATCAAAGATCTTCTTTGCAAATGTTTCTTTTGTTGTCGTGGCCTTTGTGGTGCTCTCTTTCAACTTCTCCCTCAATCCTTTTACCTCCACCTCTAGTTTATTTTTTTCATGTGAGGCTTGAGCCTCATCTATTTGTAGTGGAGAGGGTAATAACCCTCAAATTGTATTGAGCCTTTTCTCAAGACTTAGGCTTAGGTCATTTTCCCTATCTAGATAAGCTTTCAACTTCTTAATAGTTGCCTCTATAAATAGAGTTGCATTGACTATCAAGGAAACTGCCTATGCAACACTTGTACCTTATACCCTATTGACAACAAGATGGCCAATTAACTTATTAGGATTGTGTAGAAGAGGGGGATTCGCTACTCACGAGTTCTCTTCATTCAAAGAGCCTCACGGGATGAACTGCCCTAATCTACCTAAATGGAATAGCAGCAAGAGTCTCAGAATCAGAAAGAGAAAGTCACAAAGATTATCTGGACAAACTAAAAAAATCATGGCCAAAGGACATCAACGTAGGAAACAGATGACAGTGTGGCACGCTGGCATCTCGAACGGACTAGACAATTAGTTTACCACAAAAAATTCCTAGATAATTGCTTCCACTCTAATTATTGAGGATTGTCAAAATGAGATAAAGTAGTAGAATATGATGTAACTGAAATAGAATGAAATAGAAATGATAAATTTAAAAAGAAGAAAGGAAAGAAATACTTACAACCACAAAAGTGATGAAACATACACCAATGAATGTCTTCAAAACCTACGAGTGTGATATCTAGGGAAAATGTTGGGGCTGTATAGGGGTTTGCCTCAGTCAAACCCCTGTTTTGGTGTTCCCACCTCCACGAACAGCCAAGAAGATAAAGAGGTAGAGTGTGATGAACAAAGCATGTGGTGAAAGAAAAACACATTCAAGAGTATAACGCGCACCACCAAATAAGCATGTGATAAAAGCAAACCCCGCTTGAGGAGGAGAACTTGTATCACCAAGTCTGCAAATAGTAGGGGATATGGAATCCCAGGATGCTCACAAGCTTGAAATGAAGGAGATGAAGTTGCAAAGGGTGTTACAAGGGGAGCTTGAGAGAGCTTGAAGCTACTACAACAAGTTGTATGAATCTATGCAAGCAAGTGATGGAGTGAGGTTAAAATATAGAATGGAGCAAGCAAAGTGCCAGCAAGACTTGGAATAAGTTAGAAGATGCAAATGGATGGAAAGAATGGATTAAAAAGGAAGAAAATAAGCTTCACGGGTAGTTACAGAGAATCATGAGCCATTTCCACCGAAAAACTTAGCTAACAAGTGAAAAACATGTTCAAAAACGGTCGTCTGAGCATTAACATGTTGCAAGATGCTAGCATGGTGTGCGGACGTCCGCATGGCATGCTAGTGTCTAGACATGTCACGCTGCAAAACAACAAAAATAGAAAAAGAACAAAATCCAATGAAAAGCTAACATGCAAGGATGGCTACTGAAAAGGGTTGTTGGAGCATCTTGAGAGGGAGGGAGGTGAATGCAGAGGGTAAAATGAGCCTACTCAAGATTCTAAGGGAGTTGACACTAAATCTAGTGCAAGAATGTATGTGAAATTGTGAGAGGTGCAATTTTACGCCTATACATTTTGTCCCCACTTTAGCGGGCATATGAATCTATGCTAATATGCATGCTAAAGGAATTCTACTAAATATAAATAACATCATATGCCAAAAGGATACTTTAGAGGAATCAAAAACCCTTCAAACCATGGAAGCATTCCCCCAGGCTGATGATCTGCAAAACTAATACATTAGACAAGAAAGACCTACACCAAATAACAATGTTAGAACATAAAAATCTAAAGGATTCGAGTCAACAAAGTAAAGATACCTTGATGTAGAAGGTTGTCTCAGTACTATGCGTCATCCCCAAATTACATAGAAGAATACTAAGAAGTTAAAGAGAGAAGGAGCATATACTCATGATAGAGAAGATGTAGATCTTTGACCCGGTATACATGAGTTGAGAAGAGAGAGATAAAAATGAAATGAAATCAAGGGTGATAAAAGCAATCCCTACTCGAGGAGGAAAACCCATATCACAAAATATAAGTGATAAAAGAAATCCCCACTCAAGGAGGAAAACCCGTATCACCAAAGATAGGTGATAAAAGAAATCCCCGCTCAAGGAGTAAAACCCATATCACCTAATGATAGGTGATAAAAGCAATCCCCTCTCAAGGAGGAAAACCTGTATCACCCAATGTAAAGGATCTCTACAGGTTCTTAGTCCTGTAGAGCAAGTAAGCAAACAATCATACAAACCATCGTCAAGTTCGAAGAATTTCAAAGGGGTCCCTTAGGAACCCTTCAAAAGAAGAGGGGTCCACTCAAAGGATGCACTATTTGAGAAGCAAGGTCTAGTCAAGCTTCCCCCAAGCTAGACATGGAGACATGAAACAAGTCTATTCGGGCTACCCCCAAGCTAGACACGAATGATTTTACTAAAGAGAAAATCTTTCAAAGGGGGCTCCCTTGGGAACCCTTCAAAAGGAAGAGGGGTCCACTCAAGGGATGCTTCAGTTGAAAGATATAGCAAAGAAGAGAGGGGGTCCTTTATGAGGGCCACACATCTCTAGAAAAATTTATCGCTACCCCCAACATACAAGGGAGGAAAACCATACAAGATTTATAGAACATGATAGAGGTAAACCTCGATATCACTTGTCAAGCAAAGAAAAGGCAAGTGCATCAATCAGATGGGAATTTGGTGGCACCTGAATCACAAAGTTGTTGTATTTTGTCCTTCAAGGCATTACATTCACTAGTGGAATGACCAAGCACTCGATGGTATGCATAGAAAGGATGTTCTCCTTCATCATGTTTATGATTTTTATTACGTGTGGGAGAAGGAAGAGTGATTAAGTGGGATTTTACAAGCTACAACAAAATAAACTCTTGCTTAGATAAAGGATAAGGAGTAGGCAGCAACCCTTTCTCTTGTGGAGAAAGGTTTGACTTCTCACAAGAAGAAGAATAATGCATGAAGATAGAAGACAATGGAGGAAGAATATTTTCAATAGAACAAAGTTGAGAAGAATTCATGTCACTCAACCATAGCTTTTGTTTAGATTGTTACTTCAAACAACCAAGTCCCAAAGTACACTTATGGGGTATGAGTTCTATAGGGACTTGAATGCCTTGTTTGTTACACCCACAACCTTTACGCTCATAGCCATATTTAGAGAGAAGCTTAAAGCTAGGGCCATAACGTGTTTGCAAGTCTTGAAAAGAAGGAGGATCCTTATAAAGAGCACTATCCCAACAATGGGGATCACACTCCTCTATGGGATCGCCATTATCCTTATTAGCAGGACTTCCAACACTATCTTCTTTAGCAGAAGCATAATCCTCTTCCTTAGAAGGATGATCAACACTAAGGACATTAATATTTATGTTCATGTTACCCCATGATACAAAAGAGTAACAATCTTTGATAGTAGGTGTGAATGATGCAATTGGAAAGTCTAAGTCGATCAGGTTGACTTTATATTCCTGAATGAAGGAATAAATAAAGTCTAAAGAACCCTAATCATCACCAATACATGCATTCTTTTGAGAAGAGGTAGAAGGAGCACACTTAGGAATGCTTGCTTCAGAAGGATCTTCTTCAAGGAAATTTATCTCAAGAGTACCCTTTGTAGTAGGTACTATAGAACCAAGATTCCCAACCTACATAAATACAAGAGACAAACACTATATTAGCTCAAATTCAAGTTAGTATCATGATTCCCCAATCAATCCATTGAAATTGCAATGAAAAGGAGATAAAATGAAGAACATAGACAAACACAAGCCAAAGATATTAGTCCTATTCAAATGCACTGCAAACTCTTAATCTCTTGGGAGAAGTTGGTGCCAATTTGATGTGGAAATTGGCCCTTTCCCAACTCCTATGCAAGATTTTCTAATTGGTGTTGAAGAGTGATCCACTTTGTTGATGATTGATGAATGGTCCAAGATAAAATCTGCATAACCTAGCTATGAAACTCAATGAGATGGATGAAGATGGCTATGAATTTGAGTATAGTAAGTTTACTCAAGTTGTGGATGCTAGAATGAGGAATGAAGCCTCTTATTTATAGAATGTTGATATGGAAGAATTCCCAAAATGAAGCAATGTGGGACTAAAATTCAACCAATGCCAAGGTGCCACTTGTCAAGATGAGAATGGTTGAGGGATGTGCACATTTTGATGAATGTGCCCATAAATGCAATTAAGTGATATTTGAAATTTGTGAAATGACATGTAAGAGGGAAAAAGGAATGTCTTAAATGCCACTTGGCTCAAGGAAAAAGGACATGTAAGATGAAATGAATGTCTTGTTGGAAGGACAAAGTCCACTTGGATTTGGAATTTAAATTTGAGGGAATATTCCTCCATTATGCCATGTTGAGGGAAAATAGAGATTTAATAAATAAATTAAATCTATTTTCATGTGCAAGTGGCAAAAGCTAGAGGATGGGACATGAAAGGAGATTAAATTAATCAAGGTTAATTAATTTAATGAGAGATTAGCTAATGTGACAAATTTGACTTAGATTTATGGATTGATTTAAATCAAATATAAGAAGAATATGATTTCAAGATTAATTAAATAAAGATTTTTTATTTACTTAAATAAGGAGATGAAGCTAGATTAAACTAAATAAGGTTTTAATTTATTTAATTTATTTAATTTATTTAATTTATTTAATTTATTTAATTTATTTAATTTATTTAATTTATTTAATTTAATAGATAGAATTTAGAGATTTAATCAAATAAAATGAATTATTTAATTAAATATGGACATAGGGTTAATCAGATCAGATACATTGATTTAATTAACAAGAAAGAATGACTTAATTAGATAAGATGATTTATTTAATTAAGAGAGGAAAATTGATGAATTTAATTAAATAAAGGTATTAAATTAAATGGTTAAAACAAAGGATGATTTAGGATTAAACGGTGTTAGTAATCGAGATCAAGTATGTCGGTATATTTTCCATGTCTACATTTTTCCCCTCTTTGAAGCAATGTACTTGTTGCATTGGTTCAAAGAATAAGTTGTCTCTATCAAAAGACACAACTTTCTAATTTAAAATTTTCCCCACTACTACCCGGGTGAAGGAAATATGCCGATATGCTGCCCTCTTGAGAGATCGGACAAAAATTCTAATTTTTGGGTGATCTCGCGAAAAGAAAAGAGGACAACGTGCCCGATAGGTCAAGAAAGGCTTTAGTAGGTCAAAAAATGAGGTAAAGTGCAAAAAATAGTGCAAGATGGCCCTTGGACGGACAAAAACGGGATCGGGGGGCCAAGACCCTAACAAGACGACCAAATGGGGTCAAAAAGCCCTAATTTTTAGACTTAAATAGGCCTCAGGGGGCCACTTCCAATTCATTTTCACTCCTAGCCTTTAGAGATTTTTGTGAATCTGAGCTCTGACATCCTAATGATATTAGTGTAATTAATTAATGATTACACTTGCATAAGTTTACTTAGGTAATATTTTAATTCCTAGGTTATAATTTCCATCCTTGTCTTGTTGAGCTATCTTGTTGCTCAATATAAGATTAGGGTTATGCATACATTGCTTTTATAAAGAAAATCATCTCTTGTAATTATTGAATTCTAAATAATATCAATTTGCATATCTTCATGCAAAGCTCTTGTTTTTTCTGATTTTCTCTTTTGTGGAAAGCTTTTCAAGTTTGCATGTCTGATCTTGGTTTCTAACATGGTATTAGAGCCTTGATATGCAGCCTCTTCTCAGATTTTGGAGAAAATCAATGCAAAGTTCATCTGGGATTCCTCGAGGGTATCATGCCTTGAGTATATTCATGCAGTGTCTTGGATTGGATCAGGGTTTTCCATTGGATTCAGAGCATTGGAAAAAGTCAAGATCGGATTTTATTTTTCTAATTTTGGTCATCATTTTCCAGATCCATAAGGGTTTCAAGCTTAGAGATTTTGTTGCAAGATCAGGGGGTCATCTTTTTTGGGGGCATTTTTGGGCACTTTTGGACAAAACAGACCTTGCCATTGAGTTTGCAGTGCCTAAAAACCCCTATTTTCATATAAAGCTTGTCGATTTTGGACACAATCCTCTGACAAGGAAAAAAAAAATCCCCAAGGTCTTACGGCCCCAAGGTACACATTCTGAGGTTCAAATTTTGAAAAAAAAATCATAAAAAAGCATTTTTTTTAAATGCGGCCAGTTATAAAGGACACCGCCTCCACTTCTCAGCCTGGTAGCCACCCACAGGCCACCAACCTCGAACCACACCTCCCTCCTGCGTCGCTTTGCCCTTTTCTAGCCCCCATGGGCTTTCAAACTCCCACTAGGGTCACGTGGGGACCAAGAGCCAACCCCCATCCCCCGTCGACAGCCTCTACACCCATCCTGGTCACATGGGTGACCAAGGGCTTCACCCCAGGATCCAAATCGCCAGCCCCTGGTCTTGCATGCAACTAGTGGCCCTATTTTTTTTAGCCCCTAAGGGCTTATTGGAGGCATATTGCGTAGATTTGGAGCAGTTTCACAAAATTGGACATAACTTTTGCAAATGGAGGCCTTTTTTCACAAATGAGATATCGTTGGAAAGATGGTTCGACAAAATTTGCAATGGTGGAGGTTTTATTTTTTGGTTTTTATTTTTTTATGCTTTTTTCAGCCTTGGAATTCGAATGTTGTTATTTTCACTCCAGGAGATATATCTTTTGACTTGCTTATCTATTTTCGCGATTCTCACAGCATTGAAAAGTTGATTTTGTGCTCTACATAGATCTCACATCAATTTCAATTTTTTGTTTATGCATGTTTTTGCATTCTCTCCTTTTGAAATCATGGGTTATTGTAATAAATGAAATGATATAAAGTTCTGTCAGGGGGGTTTCTTGCATAATAATCTGATTAGAGTGTAGTTGAACTTTGATCTCATCTTGATCTTGATGACAACTCGCATGGGTTGTATCTAGTTTCTTAGTTTCTTTTGGCCACATCTTGTCATAGCTTGACACATATCAGATTCACATCAGTTCACACTTCAGATTGAGAGCCTATGGTTATTGATCCATATTGGGTCACATCTTAGTTTGAGGGCCACTAAATTTGTGGTTAATGTTCCAAAATCTTCATGGTACTTTCTCCTATGGATCAGTTTTAGTCATAGTTTTGCATCGACATTGAGATACATGGCTTCCATATTTTGTCATCATATCATTCCCTCTTATGGGGGGCATCATTTTATCTATTGTTGCTTCACAGATTCTAAGGTTGTTCTAGTTTTTGAGTTTTCCAGTGTTCTGTGGCATCGGGTCTACTATTACATTATTATGATTTTGTCTGAGTCCTTCAATGACTCTCATTTGGTTTCTTATAAACAAAAGTATCTTTCCTTGCTTGCCAATTTTAGGTTCCAGTGTTACTCCACAATGTTCTTCCAGTGCTTCTTTGCAGTAGGTCATCTCATTGAGGGGGGGTTTGTCCCAATGGGTTTTCCTTTTTCTCATTAATTGCATTTGTACATGGGTACCTGATCAGGCCTTGTTTCTGGGACCCATTCATGCTTTTTTGCATTCATCATAGTTTTAGGTGCATGCTTTTTTAGTCTCCCTAAGTTGCACTTATGGGGGGTGTTAGTGTAATTAATTAATTATTACACTTGCATAAGTTTACTTAGGTGATATTTTAATTCCTAGGTTATAATTTCCATCCTTATCTTGTTGAGCTATCTTGTTGCTCAAGATAAGATTAGGGTTATGCATATATTACTTTTATAAAGAAAATCATCTCTTGTAATTATTGAATTTTGAATAATATCAATTTGCACATCTTCATGCAAAGCTCTTGTTTTTTTCTGATTTTCTCTTCTATGGAAGGCTTTTCTGCTTTGCATGTCTAATCTTGGTTTCTAACAGACGAGATGGCACAACAATAGCTCCTAATGCATATCTTTGACCAAGTACGGATGTACCAGTGTCCTCCTGGCATTGGACCACTGGTAATTCATCCTGACTTGAGCTTCATTTTTCATTTAATGTGTGTATTTCATGCTTTCAAACATAGGTTTCTAGGCACGGTGCCATACTACACTGCTCAAACTTTCAAACAACATTTCTTGGTGTTTAAACTAGACCACCATCATAAGATGAACCACCACGATGGAGTTTGGAGTTTGGGAACAAACTTCAAACTCTGATGCATTTGTGAAATGTAGTACTAGATTTCAAACTCTAGCACTGCAACGGACTTTAGAATTAGGGTTTCAGTATAAACTATGCCACTTTGGCAAAGTGCACCACCGTGGTGTAGTTTGGGACTTTAAAGGTGCCAACATCATAGTTTGTAAATTTCAAACTGCAACATCTTCACACTCTGTGACACTATCCTAGAAAAGATGGCCACATAACCATCATTTAGTATGTCCTATAACTCACCAAACTAGCACTAGACTCTCCCTGGTTGATACATCTCTATCATAGTGTGCTCTCACCCCTGCATCAGGTGATCCTTATGGGCAAAGAACAACTATTGTAGATCATCAATCCATCCAAGCTGACCAAGGTAGGGGATCCATGTGAAAACCATTATATCATCGAGGACCCTCCTCCAGTGAGGAATCCTGTGCTCCCCTATGTGTGTGAACAAAACACCACCTCTGTAATGCTAGACTACTGGTTCATCAGACCCCATCGACACTAGAATAACTCAGGGAGGAAGAATGGATATATGCTCCCATGCCCATACATGAAGGAGTGTGACCCTTGCACCAAGTGTTATGCCATCCAAATACACATACTCATGAAGATCCTTATAGAGGGAGGCTAGTAGAACCAAACCCCATGCAAAATGTACCAGCCTATTATGAACCATCCGCTCCTAGCAGAGGCCCCAACTAGGAACAAAGTACCAGCCTCACCGATTTGGAGTGACAACACCTGAAATGATAGAAGCTATCACTAGACAGAAGGGTGATGTGAGCAACCAATGATGCTCTAGCTCTATCTAACCCTCACAAAAAACAATCTCATTTGTGGTCATAATGGCATAGTATGCCTCCCGTTTGACATCCATATCATATATAACTCGTTGCCCATGTATCAGCAACCTAAGGATCCACCGCACGTCCTCCAAAGTAATTATAGCCTCACCAGTCAGAAGATGGAAGGATGAGGTCTCACTGTGCCATCTCTTGGCAAGTGTCGACATCATGCCTAGATGGGTCCACACAGGTGGTGTGTAAGCAATATACCACAACCCCATCTCTCATAGTCACTCCTGCTCTTTGTCGATCAGATCCCACAAATAGCCAAAAGTCTCTCGTGATCTATGCTCATGAGAATAAACCTCTCTCACCACCTCCTGCATCAGGAAAAGTCATTATGTTAAAATCATCAAGGAAAAATTATCCTGAGCTAATCTCAACACTCAGGAAACCAGCCTAGTGTCACACTCTGTGAAGGCATTTTAGTTTGAAATTTGCAAATTGCGACGCTGGTACCTTCAAAGTCCCAAATTGCACCATAGTGATGCACTTTTCCAAAGTGGCGTAGTTTATCCCGAAACCCTAATTCTAAAGTCCACCATGGCGCCAAAGTTTGAAATCCAGCACTGCATTTCATGAATGCGTCAAAGTTTGAAGTTTGTTCCCAAACTCCAAACTCCACCACAGCGGTCCATCTTATGATGGTGGTCTAATTTAAACACCGAGTGGTGTTGTTTGAAATTTTGAGCGGTACAATATGGCACTGCGCCTAGAAACCTAAGTTTGAAAGCATGAAATATGTGCATTAAACAAAAAATGAAACTCAAGTTAGGATGAGTTACCAGTGGTCCAATGTTAGGAGGCCACTGGTACATCTATACTCAGTCGAAGATATGCATCTGTTGACCTATTTCCTTGAGTGGATAATGTTGGATATCTTCATACATGATGTCCTTAGTTTGAATTTGAGACATATCTGATTCTGATGTTGTCAACTCAATTTGACTGTAGGAATCAATAACCTACTCTTTTTGGGTAATAATGTCAGGAGTAAAGGAATCCTATTTTGAATTAAGATCATCTATGTGTCCATCCACAGAAAGCATCTCATGGGTAGATGGAGAAGTATGTGTTACGTGGATATGATCATTTTGCATAGACAGGAGAGTGTCCATTAGATCATTCTAGTAGCTTGGGGATACAAATTCTTGATGTTGAATAATTTTGGAATTTCTTTTTACATGCTTTGGATCAAGTTCTTGACATGGGTCAATTTCAAAGGATGGCCTGCTTACAAATGGTTCTTGGATATCATCATGAGTCATGGTAATTGGTTCAATTTCCTCTTGCTCTTTGGGTGGACTTGGATCAAGTGTCGAGTTGAGGATTCCTTCAGTATTTGTAACTATGGGCTCAAAGGGGGTCAATATGTCTTTGAAAGGACCATTGCTAGACCTTGGTAAAAGATTTTGATCTTTCTTTTGAGTAAATTCTTGAGATATGTCTTCTAACTCATAAGGCGATGTAGAGACATTTTCAATATGATCATTGGTTGATGGATCATAGATTATGTCAATGGGATCAAATAATTCTAACACTCCTTGAAATAGATCACTAAAAAGTGGCTCTTGATGTATGGTGAGTTGATCATCAGATGAAGTGGAAACATCTTCAATGTGCTCATTGGTGGATAGGTCTTGATCATTGTTTTCAACAATTGTGGCAGAGGGATTGTCAATGTCTTCAATGATAGGGTCAAGTGATGTTGACATTTCTTGAATTGGATCATTATTGGGTATTGTTGGTGGATTTTGATCATGATCGAGAAGTGACTCTTGATATATGTTGATTTTACCTTCGGATGAGATAAAAACATCTTCAATGTGCTCTTTGATGGATAGATCTTGATCGTTGTTTTCAACAATTGTGGTGGGGAGATTGTCAATGCTATTGCCAGTGGTTGAATCTTCATCATTGTCCCCAATAGTGATCATCTTTTGATCAATAAGGTCTTGGATGATATTTTTGAGTTGAACACAATCTAATGTTGTGTGTCCCTTTAATCTGTGATAATCACAAAGGTTCTTCTCATTATATCATAGTGGTTTTACGTCTAGTTCTTGATAGTTCTCATAGATGGGTATTTTAATGAGATTTTCCTACACCAACTATTGTATGACCAATTCGATGGGTCCCCCAAGCGTTGTGTATTTTTGTTTGTTACCTTGTGAGACTTGTCCTTTAAATTGACCTTGTGGTGATTAATTTTGGAGATTTGGTGATTGATCTTTGAGATGTGGGGGTTGGATTTGTTGATGTGGTCGATCTTGATATCTAACTTCTTGACATTGGAGATATTGTTCTTGATGTGGTTGTGGATATAACTCAATGCTCTGGTGACATGGTTCAACCAATGGAAGAGTGTATTGATTTTGGAGTGAAGATGTGTCTTGGCGAAATGAGTCAATTATTTTGGTAAGTGAAGCAATTTGATCTTGTAAAATTTGATCCTGATTTTGATTTTGACTCCCTTGATATAGTTGATTCTTTTGTTCCAAGAGATTTGGAATGTGTACTTGTGGTGTTTGTATGGGATCATGGACAAGTTGATTTTGGACAATGTTCTGATTTGGTATGATGTTTGGATTTGGCATGATAGGTTGAAATTGAACATTGTTGTGGTTAGGAATCACATTGCCTTGATTTAGGTAACTTTGATTTTGCATGGTGTTACCTTGACTTGGATCACTACATGGATTCGTTAACATAATGTTTGGAATTTGAACAACATTTGTATGATTTTCAAACATATCTATCCCAAATTTTACCAAGTGTGGATTTGAAATGTTCATGTTTGGAAAACTTTTACTTGGCATGTCCACAGTTGGCATGTATGGATTTGGTGGGTTATTGTTCATTTGAAGACTCATGCCTTGATTGTTCAGTTGATAAATTTGTAGGTTTGGTCTTGGATTTAAATCTATCATCGGGAAAGGTGTTCCAAACTTTTGACTAGGCATACTCACATTTTTTGTACCATAGAGGTTTGTAGGAGATAATGATCCCATGTATGGATTGTATAAATGTGAGTGTTGATAATCCATTGGCATTGCAAGGCTTTGATAGTTTGGTTGGTTTAGACCACTCATGATGTATGGATCAAGTTTATATTCCATGTTTTTCTTGTTTTTTGACCTTGTTGCGAAAGTGACCTCTAAGGTGTTTAGGACCAATGATGAGATGAAGAATGAAAGGGGTGAATGATATGGGTGTTGAACTTTTAGAAACTTTGGATCAATTCTAGACTTTAGGATTTTATTTTGATTGGATTGGTTTTGATTTGGATACTGAACTTGTAAACCATAAGATTTTAGATCTTATCTTAGGATGAACTCGTTCAAAAGGATGACAATTTAACTAACTATGTGAGGAAGGATTCATCCACACACCCCTCACTAAACAAATGATTTTGATTTGGTTTAAGGATGTATCCAAGTCTAGATAATGATGTTTCCAAAGCTCTAAAATTGTTTGGGGGATGAGATGATAAATGTTTGGAATGGATGAAGTGTTTTATTTGATCCTAAATGAACCTAAGGAGAACCTTGTTTACAAGACCAAGATATTGAAGAGCATGATTTTCCTTAAGAGTGATTCAAACCAAAAGACCAATGTTTGTATGAAAACCATATGACCAAAAGATACCAAGCATATGTGTGGGGTTCAATTGATTTAACTTTTCTTCATGAGTTCTTTTTATCACAAACACACTCTTGATTAGATTTTGAAACTAGATGTCCAATGTCCTAATTCTCTTTCATCCCACAAAGTCCATTATGTGGAAATCTAGAAAATCAAGGGAAAAGTTTCCTAATGTTGACCTTAGTAGGAGAAAATTGAGATGAAATCCAAATGCTTAGAAGCCTCTAAGGATGAGAATCACAAGGGAAAGCAATAGCATGTGAATTCGTCCAAGGATATTTGCTTCTCCTAAAGGGTTTGAGATTTGATGCTCATGTTGAATGTTGGTTTTCTAATGCTTTCGATCAAGCAATGTGTTTTTATTTCAAGAACAATCACAACCCTATGGATATGAAGACTATATTTGTTGATTCCTACTTGGAAAAGTTCAATTACACTTATTTTTAGCCAATGGTTAGATGCTTGACCCCACTGGCTCCCCTCCATGGCACTCACTTCTCAGTGCAGAAAAGTATCAGTACCCAGGAAACTCCCATGGAATACTTTCCATTTCTACTAAAAACCATAAAAGTGTGGGGTGGCTTCAGAACGATTGTTACTACATCAACAAATAGATAGGTATTTTGTCCTTTCTACAACAAGGGTTTTAATTCATACTTTATGTTCATGGGATTTGACCCATTGAGGTGAGAGACCATTGCTTCCCTTCTCATTGAAGCCAACTGTGTGATACTGACCTTTGTTCCAATACCCATTTTTATATCCTGACTGGAAATACTCTTGGCTTTAGAGTGTTACCGGTTGAGTCATTCCCTTGGGTGAGTACTTTTTCCCCAAGGTAGAACCTCTAAGATAAACAAAAGTGAGCAAACATATTCGTAACTCGATCGATATTTTTTGAGAAAAAAAGAGAGAATACACATGATAGTTTTACTCACACTTGCACAATGTTTTGTTCAATTTTAGTTCCCAAAATGAAGTGTTGAGGCAATTACTTTATCCCAACCTAAGACCACCAAATATCCTTATGATTCTCAATATCATTGTGAGGTGTGAGCAAAGCGCATACATCTTTTCAATGGTGTTAGTTTGAGTAAGCAATCACAAAACAAAGTAGTACATGTTCTTTTTAAACATACAAAGCAATAATGACTTCTTTTTAAGCACCAAAGGAAATGTGAAGATTTCCTTGTTCAATTGTTAAATCCGAAAACCAACTCTAGTAAGTTCATCCTAAAGTTCATTTTAAGCCCTTGTAGCAAAAATTGAAATTTTCTTTTTAGAGCCCCAAAAAGATGTGAGTTGATTTAAAACAGAAAACTAAAGCATAGAATGGAAGCCCTTTAAAGCTTTAAAAATGCTTTGTCAACTCCAAATTTAAATGCTCAATTCTCTTTATCTCCTAGATTCTTCCAAAGATCATTTTTTATGCTCCAATGTTGTGAGTTCTTCATACAAATGAAAATTCCTCCTCCATTTTCCTTACTTTTCCAATAAGATAAAAAAGAAAAATCATGTGAAGACCAAGTTATTAAAATAAATTCATTTTAAGCATTAACTTCAAACAATCAAACAATTTTAAATGGAAAGACTAGTGCTTTTGAACGATAAATAAAGCATCAATAAGTGGATCTTGCAATTGTTTTCTGCTATAAAAAAGGCACATATTAGCATGGACTTTTAATAATAATCTATAATCATCCAACTAGCACGTATTCAACTTATGCATTTAGTTGCTTATCTATGACTTCAATCTATCAATTCCATCCTTGGTTTCATTATATGCTTGCTATTTGATTGATTACTGACCTCATCTTCTTCATAACACTTTGCCCATGCTTTTTTCCCTCTATAAATTAGAATTAAATGGAACAATCCAAAGTGGTGGCATATGAGCGTCCACGTCAACTTTCTTGTTGCGGGGTTTTGAATGATAACTACAAACCTTCCACCACTAAAATTTATTACTTTTGTCGCCAACATTTATTGTTCTCAATAACTGAAAGAGACATTGGATGACCATGGTGTTGACCTTAAGAAAGATGTTCCCTCAAATTGATTCATATTTTCATCATTCTTGCGATAAAATGCAAGGAAACAAACTCTCTTGCATTGATAGCCATCCTTGTCCACCCTTACCATAGTGGTCTACAATCTCAAACCATAGATTAGTAAACGCTTGTAAACACAAAATATAAAGAATCCATTTCATAACTCATTTCTTGATAACGTTGCATTGTATGGGTACATTTCCTTCAATACGTCAAACACTACAATTGGTGGAAACTAAAATAAAGATCATGCCCACTACAACTACTTGATAGCACTACTGACATGTTCCTAGAAATAGACTATATCAGTTTCTATGCAAATTTAATGTTCAGCACGTACTTAGAAATGTTTTCTAGTTTACTTGACCAAAATAGATTCACCATAGTTGGGCATGGCAGAGAGATAGACATTATTGACACAATTTACATTTTTCAAATATGTGGCATTGTAGGAGTGACATCTACATTGATTTTTCAAGAGACATATGGAAAGCCTTCGCAAAATAATTTAAGCGAACAAAGAAAAATATTTAAAAGTCGGTCACAAATTCCACGTGTTCTACAAGTTACCAGGACCAAGTGTACTTATTTTCTAAAAACATTAGATATCCAATGGAAAATGTAACCAGTTTGTTTAATTGATCAAATCTTTTCCAAACAATAATATCAACAAGAAGAAGCAGTAACTCTATGCAGGGCAGGTGAGATATGTGTGGTTCTTTCCCACCATGCAAACTACTTGACAGAATGGGAGCATGAGAAGGCGTGGGAACTACTTGATAGAATGCGCCTAGTTAAAACGTGATCTCAGGGAATGTCATGATTGTAGGGAGTACAGAAGAGTCCTAGTAAAAGATACGAAGATAACGGCCAAAATTTGTATCTCAAAAGCATGGTGCAGGGAACAAAACTTCTACCAACCTAGAATAAATGGTTTTTTAGAAACCTTCATTGGTAGGTGTAAAGCTAAGTTCCACAACCTTTGCACAACATCCTCCTAGAAGGTTGATGCCATACAACCTTTGACCAACATCCTCCTTTTTTTTTAAAACACCGCTTTGGGAAAGAGTGGACCATCAATAAAAAACACATAGGGACATTTGTCAGATGTTATAGTTGGAAATGCCAAGGAATACATGCATAGGGAAATGAACCATTTAAAAAAAAACCAAGGAATAAATGTGTTTAGAATCTTTCAAGATAATGCGAATTGCAAGTGAAAAAGTCACTTCCAAAGCTATTTTAAAAATATTTCAAACTAATGCAATTGGTGGGTCTATATTCGTGCCCAACAACCATTTTAAAAAATCTTTCAAAATGATGCAATTAGTAAGCATAATTTCCAATTCCACAATCCTTGATAGTGACCTTTCTACCTGTGCTACAATGGGAGACTTGGAAAGCTGCCTGTGCCAAAAAAAAAAGGACGTTAGCTAAAGGTAAAAAACGTGATTAGATTTTCAAGAGTCCCCTCCCTCTAGCGCCAAAATATGAACCAAGATTCCCAACCTGCACAAATACAAGAGACAAACACTAAATTAGATCAAATGCAAGTTAGTATCATGATTCCCCAATAAATCCATTGAAATTGCAATGAAAAGGAGATAAAATGAAGAACATAGACAAACACAAGCCAAAGATATTAGTCATATTCAAATGCAATGCAAACTCTTAATCTCTTGGGGGAGTTGGTGCCAATTTGATGTGGAAATTGGCCCTTTCCCAACTCCTATGCAAGCTTTTCTAATTGGTGTTGAAGAGTGATCCACTTTTTTAATGATTGATGAATGGTCCAAGATAAAATCTGCATAACATAGCTATGAAACTCAATGAGATGGATGAAGATGGCTATGAATTTGAGTATAGTAAGTTTACTCAAGTTGTGGATGCTAGAATGAGGAATGAAGCCTCTTATTTATAGAATGTTGAGATGGAAGAATGCCCAAAATGAAGCAATGTGGGACTAAAATTCAACCAATTCCAAGGTGCCACTTGTCAAGATGCGAATGGTTGAGGGATGTGCACATTTTGATGAATGTGCCCATAAATGCAATTAGGTGATATTTGAAATTTGTGAAAAGGCATGTAAGAGGGAAAAAGGAATGTCTTAAATGCCACTTGGCTCAAGGAAAAAGGACATGTAAGATGAAATGAATGTCTTGTTGGAAGGACAAAGTCCACTTGAATTTGGAATTTAAATTTGAGGGAATATTCCTCCATTATGCCATGTTGAGGGAAAATAGAGATTTAATAAATAAATTAAATCTATTTTCATGTGCAAGTGGAAAAAGCAAGAGGATGGGACATGAAAGGAGATTAAATTAATCAAGGTTAATTAATTTAATGAGAGATTAGCTAATGTGACAAATTTGACTTAGATTTATGGATTGATTTAAATCAAATATGAGAAGAATATGATTTCAAGATTAATTAAATAAAGATTTTTTATTTACTTAACTAAGGAGATGAAGCTAGATTAAACTAAATAAGGTTTTAATTTATTTAATTTATTTAATTTATTTAATTTATTTAATTTAATAGATAGAATTTAGAGATTTAATCAAATAAAATGAATTATTTAATTAAATATGGACATAGGGTTAATCAGATTAGATACATTGATTTAATTAACAAGAAAGAATGACTTAATTAGATAAGATGATTTATTTAATTAAGAGAGGAAAATTGATTAATTTAATCAAATAAAGTTATTCAATTAAATGGTTAGACCGAAGGATGATTTAGGATGAAACAGTGTTAGTAATCGGGATCAACTATGTCGGTATATTTTCCATGTCTATATTTTTCCCCTCTTTGAAGCAATGTACTTGTTGCATTGGTTCAAAGAATAAGCTATCTCTATCAAAAGCCACAATTTTTTGATTTAAAATTTGTGCCACTGCTACCTCGGCGAAGGAAATATGTCGATATGCTACCCCCTCGAGAGATCAGACAAAATTTTCAAAGAATAAGCTATCTCTATCAAAAGCCACAATTTTTTGATTTAAAATTTGTGCCACTGCTACCTCGGCGAAGGAAATATGTCGATATGCTACCCCCTCGAGAGATCAAACAAAAATTCTAATTTTTGGGTGATCTCACAAAAAAAAAGAGGACAAGGTGCCCAATAGGTCCAGAAAGGCTTCAAGAGGTCAAAAAATGAGGTAAAGCACAAAAAATAGTGCAAGACAACCCTTAGATAGACAAAAATAGGATCGATGGGCCAAGACCTTGACAGAACGACCAGACGGGGTCAAAAAACCCTAATTTTCAAGCTTAAATAGGCCTCAGGGGGGCCACTTCCAATTCATTTTCACTCCTAGACTTTAGAGATTTTTGCAAATATGAGCTCTAACACCTTGAACAAATGGCACAATGATAGCTCTCGATGCATATCTCTGACCAAGTATGGACATACCAGCGGCCTCCTGACATTGGACCACCAGTAAGTCATCCTGACTTGAGCTTCATTTTTCGTTTAATACATGTATTTCATGCTTTCAAACTTAGGTTTCTAGCCACGGTGCCATACTACACCACTCAAACTTTCAAACAACATTGCTCGTTGTTTAAACTGGACCACCATCGTAAGATGGACCATCGCAGTGAAGTTTGGAGTTTGGGAAAAAACTTCAAACTCCGATGCATTCATGAAATGCAGCGTTGGATTTCAAACTTTGGCATTGCGGCAGACTTTAGAATTAGGGTTTCGGGATAAACTCTGCCACTTTGGCAAAGTGCACCGCTACAGTGTAGTTTGGGACTTTGAAGGTACCAGTGTCACAGTTTGCAAATTTCAAACTGCAACACCTTCACAGAGTGTGACGCTGGGCTGGTTTCTTGAGTGTTGAGATTAGCTCGGGATAATTTTTTCTTGATGATTTTAACGCGATGAATTTTCCTGATATAGGAGGTGGCGAGAGAGGTTTATTCTTCTTAGCATAGATCGTGGGAGATTTTTGGCTATTTACAGGATATGGCCGACGGAGAGCAGGAGCAGTTACAAGAGATGGGGTTGTGGTATATTGCTTACACACCACCTGTGCGGACCCATCTAGGCATGATGTCAGGGCTTTCCAAGAGATGGCACAATGAGACCTCGTCCTTCCATCTTCCAATTGTCGAGGCTACTATTACTTTGGAGTATGTGTGGTGGATCCTTAGGTTGTCGATACATGGGCAGCTAGTTATATATGATATGGATGCCAGACGGGATGTATGCTATGTCGTTATGGCCACGAATGAAATTGTGTTTTGTGAGGGTCAGATAGAGCTAGAGCATCACCGGTTGCTCACATCACCCTTCTGTCTAGTGATTTCTTCTATCATTTTAGGTCTTGTCACTCCAGATTGGTGAGGCTGGTACTTCAATCCTAGTTGGGGGATCTACTATGAGTGGATGGTTCGTGATAGGATAGTACATTTCGCATGGGGTACAGTTCTACTAGCCTCCCTCTACATGGATCTTCATGAGTATGTGTATTTGGATGGTAGAGCACTTGGTGCAGGGGTCATGCTCCTTCATGTATGGGCATGTGAGCATATCTTCATTCTTTAGCCCTGAGTTGTTCCAGTTCTGATGGGGGTCGATGAGCCAATAGTCTGGAGTTACAGAGGTGGTTTTTTTTCATACACACAGGGGAGTACGGGATTCCTCACTAGAGGAGGGTCCTCGATGATATGCAAGTTTTCACATGACACCCCTACCTTGGTCAACCTAGATGGATTGATGATGTACAATAGCTATTTT
>VDFB02332735.1:0-10673 GCA_007258455.2 Sequoia sempervirens
TAAATCCACCACCTGGGTAGTTGTGTGTGTAGTAGTGATTGAGAAGAAATGTGCATACTTCGTCAATCAATCTACCACCACAAAAATGCTATCCTTCCCTTGAGCTTTCAACAAGCCCGTAATGAAGTCCATAGACAAGCATTCCCACTTCCTCTCAGGGATAGGAAGCGGTTGGAGTAAACCTGCAGTGTATGTATGTTCTTGCTTGTTATGCTGACAAACAAGACATTCCCTGACATACTGAAGAACAAATGATTTGAGACCCTTACAAGAGAATCTCTCCCATACCTGCCTATAGGTTTGAAAGTAACCGGGATGTCCTGCCATGGGTGAATCATGAAAAGATCTCAATACTCTGTCCCTCATCTCAGAACCCGGGACTAGTAATATCCTCCCTTTGTAAATGATAAGATCATCTACAAGTGAGTATCTGTCATCCTGTACTGTCCCATCTACTATGCTAGAAGCCCATGGGTTCTTAACATATTCCGCTACTATCATATGTCTCCAGTCCTCTGAAATCTGTGAAATGGAGCTCAAGTGTGGACGACGAGATAACGCATCAGCAACCACATTCTGAGTGCCCTTGACATAGGAAATGTCAAAATCATAGGACTGAAGTTTACTGACCCATTCTGTTGCCTTTCGTTCAAATCCCGCTGCCCAAGAAAATGTTTTAGACTATTGTGATCGGTTTTAACACTGAATTTACTACCAACCAAATATTGCCTGAATTTGGCCATGGCATGCATGATGGCCAACATTTCCTTGTCGTAGATACTGTAGCTCCGTTCAGGACCTCTTAGCTTCCTGCTCTCGAAAGCTATAGGATGTCGATCCTGCATGATGACCGCACCAATACCCTCACCACTGGCATCACAATGTAGCTCAAATGGTCTGGTGAAATCCGACAAAGCCAAGACTGGACATGTAGTCATGACAAGTTTGAACTTCTCAAAGCACGCCTATGCAAGAGGTGTCCACACAAAGGCTCCCTTCTTAGTCAAATCAGTTAGTGGTGCGGCATGTCGCGAGAATTCACTAACGAACCGATGATAGAAGGCACATAATCCTACAAACCCCCTGAGTTGTGTCAATGTCTCAGGTGTAGGCCAATCAATGATAGCTCGAACTTTCTCTGGATCCATGCTGACTCCTGCACCGCTGATAATGTGACCCAGATATAAAAGCTCTGCCATGCCTAAAGCACACTTGGACTCCTTGGCGTACAAGGACTCCCTGTCAAGTATACTCAATACCTCATCTAGGTGAACCATGTGTTCCTCCCATGATTTGTTGTAAACTAGGATGTCGTCGAAGAACACCAATACAAATTTCCTCAAGTGAGGATGGAAAACCCTATTCATAGTAGACTGAAATGTAGCTGGAGCATTGGTTAAACCGAATGGCATGAACCAAAAGAAATCCGGAACCGCGGTGACATCTAAATCACGGTTTTCACCAATATCACCTCTGGGACTCACGATCTAATGGCTTGTCCTCAAATCAATCTTTGAGAAATAACTAAAACTCCATGAAGCTCATCTATCCAGCTCATATATGTCAGGTGGAATAGGATACCTGTTCTTTATAGTCTTCCTGTTGAGCATCCTGTAGTCAATACATATCCTAAGTGTACCATCCTTTTTCTTCACCAAAACAACTGATGAAGCAAAGGGTTGCTTACTCGACCTAATGTGCCCCATAGCTAAAAGTTCCTTAATAGTTTTCTCAATTTCATCTTTTAAACGTTTGGGGTGCCGGTAAGGAGTGATCATGATCGGTTTCGTGCCCTCATCCAGCTCTATAATATGCTCAATACCTCTATCAGGAGGTCTACCTGGTGGGATAGCACTGAAAACCTTTGCATGTTTGATTCGAAGTTCCTATACATCAGGATGGTAAGAAGAAGTTTGCTGCTCCAACTGTGAAGGCATTAATTTGCACTCAACAGCCCAATCTACCATGTCGTGTCGAATCAAACGTTCCATTCTTCGGAGTGAAATTTCTTTCACATTGCTGTCCTTGATGGCTTTAAGAACATGATTTGTGCCATCAACTCTGAATTTCATCTCCATGTCATGCAAATTAAGTGTGAACTCTCCTATCGCATGAAGCCACTTCATGCCGAGAACTATATTTGTTCCTCCCATGTTCACAACATAGTAATCTGCCTTAAACTCAAAGTTATTGAGTTTCATGGGCAAGTCTGGTATCATCCTCTCACAATTGAGAGTGTATCCATCTGCAACCTTCACACGAATGCCTTCAAACTGCTGAGTTTGAATTCCCTGTTTCTCCACTAACCGTGAATCAATAAAGTTGTGGGTTGCACCTGTATCTAGAAGAGATATGACCCTTTGACCAGCTAGGATCCCACGGAGTCTGAAAGATCCCTCTCTCTGCATGTTGGACATATGAGCCTCCTGTAACTTTCTACTACAATTTTTGCCTCATTTTTTGATTCTTCTCCATCTGTATCATAGATTGGAGATTGCTGATCAGAAAAATCAGTCAACGTTTCTCCCTCATAAAACCACTCCATGTGCCTGTTTTTCCCTTTAGGTTTGAGGGGGCAGTCATGGTTAAAGTCATACGAACCCTTGCAGTAAAAAGAAAGTTTCCTTCTACGAAGATCATTCATAGTTTCACAATCCAATGGTGCTGCATATTTCTTCTTTTGATCAGCATTATCAGCCTTTTTTGGATCTGATTTATTATCTGTGTATGAGGTAGAAGGTTTCGAGCCAAATTGCTTACGAGGTGTAGTAAGCTCCATATTGCGAGCTTTCCTCATGGCCTCCTGTAGTGTAGGCGGATCAAATGCCTTGATCCATCCTTTCATGGGCTCGAAAAGACCCTCAATGAAGAGTATAATCAGCCTCCTCTCAGAAATGCCACCATAACTGACAATCTCCGAAACTCTCCAATATATGATTCCAAACTACCTAGTTGTTTCAATTGTGCTAGGTCTCTGAAAATAGTTCAGGATCACGCTTGTCAAACCTCTCTACTAGTCTATCAGTGAACTCCTGGTACGAAGTAATCCGGTCATGGTGAAGAGTAGTCATGCCATGAATCCACCAGTGATGAGCCACGCCATCAAGGTGAAGTGCTGCAAATCGAATGGCATCCTCCTCAGGCATGGGACGTAATGTCAGGAATGTGTCCAGCTTACTGACCCAGGCACGTGCTGTAACTCTACCACTGTCATCAAAGCTCGCCAAGGTAAGCTTATTGGTAGCCTGTCTAAGATCATTCTGCTTGTATCTAGGCCTCCTGTCATTCCTGCTTCTGGTGTGTTCTCTCTTCTGGCTCATGAATCTATCGAAGTTAAGGTGCTCCATAACTCTCGGTGGCAATGCATCCCATTCATCATGCATAACCATGATATTATCTGCAAAGTTTATCTCACCACCCTGTTCAACCTCATCCTCTTCATCAACATTGTTTCTAGCAAAAATAGGACAAGTAGCTCTCTCAAAGGTACGAGCTGGAACAATGTTTCTATGAACACTGCCTTCTCGATCACGATCCTGATTCTGTCCCCTATGAAGTGTCAAATTTTGAACATTCGTGCTCAACTGCTGGAGGATATTCGCCACTTGTTCTTGGCCTGCCACCATGCCTCTGAGTACATCTCTAGCTTCTTTGCCCTCTTCATCAAGATGATTCCTGCGAGAACCTTCAGCTTCCCTGTTAGCCATGTTATCAAAGCCTAACTCTTCTTCCTATTCGTCAAATGGAAATGCTGAAAAAGGTTCAAAAGTACTTCTCTGCAAACCAGGACCCCTACGTGAGTAGTACCTGTCAAACCTATTCTGATGAGGCCGCATAAAGACTGCTAACCGTGCAGGCTAGCAGGATCAGAGCTCTGATACCACTGTGATGAGCCATGTTGGCTCTCAGCTCAAACCCCAGTATTTTCTTAAGTCTTAATGTGTTATTTTAATTTTTTAGAGAATGTTTGTAGACAGAAGAGAATGTGTGCATCATATTAAAGCTTATAAAAATGCAATATAGACATATTCTGAGCAATAGATGTAATAGATGTTATTCTGCAATACATACAATGAGATTACAAACGAATCACATACCCGAAATGCTCCAGAATAATTAAATAAGAAATAAATCCAGTTTGCTAGCCGGAATTGATGAAAACTAACAAAGAAGCACGCCCAAGCTCCAGATTTGATTTCTCCCTTTCCAAAACAAGATACAAACCCTTAAGGAAGGTAGACGCCAAGAATAAGTCACATTCAGGAGCCAAAGAGAAGGTGTTTCTACTTCAAGTTCACACGCCCAACTTTCAAGAAGGCACAGAATCCAATGCAAATGGTACGGCCAAGGAGAAAGAAATGTAGAAACACTGCTGGAGCCACAGATCTGATGAAGAGGACGCCACAAGTGAAGAACCCCCTTCCTTATTGCAAACAACAGGAAATCTGTACAAAGTACTCTGATTGAATCATGTAGAACCTCTGAATGAAGCTCTCAACTACACTGATTCGACTGATCTCTCACAATCTCAAAAGTGCTCAACATCGAAGAGGAATCGTTCTCCAATGGAAAATAATGCTCAAACCCTGATCATAGAGGAAGGCACAGGAAAAATATCCAAGGCAAAGTCAAAATCATCAAGAATAGGGTTTCTCATTGCCAAATTGCCTTATATAAAAAAGGCACGCATTTCCAAGATGATACGCCACTTTCATCATATAAATCTTTTAAATTATAATTTAAGTCACTTTCAATAGTTTGACTTAAATAAAGTGGGCGCCCTTTTATATTTTAAGTGATTAAAATATTAAATCACCTTTATAGAATATTTAAGTGATATATAAAATGTATAAAGTCAATTTGACTTTATAAAAAGGCATTAAGTTAATTAATTAACTCAAATCACTTAAAAATCCATAACTCGCTCAATACTCCAAATATTCCCGTGCCGTCAGAAGCTGTCAACCCCTGAACTGCTATCGCTTGCTGTGAACCAATCACTGGGCTCTGAAAACGAGAACGATCAACTCCTCCAGAAAACACCATTGACCCTCTAACCAATCCAGCTAGCCCACAAGGGTCCAAGAAAAAGCTAGCACACTGTTCTCGAGGAAGCCGACTGAAGCCGGACATCGCGGGTTTTCAACTTTTCCTTTGTTTTGCAGCCCATCGTGTCTGTTAAATGTGTAATGTATGTTGGATTCATTGCTGCGAAGATGGCGAGGATTACAGAGAATGAATGATTTTGCAAATCTACATTGGCGCATTTTGGCCTTGAATTCATGCAGGCGCCCTTGGCAAGGGTGCTTCCCAGCGCTCGATTGGCGGTCATTTTCAATGAGTATTACTCTTCTTTTAAGCTTTGCATTCAGGTGTCATTGACTTGAAATGATCCCTTTGTTACAGCCGTTAAGTAGAGCAGCATTCCACGTTGTGAGGGCTTTTGTCATTTCGATGCACGAGCACTTGAAATTTAGCCCAGGCATGGACTCACAGTAGCATCTTCCCTTAAACCAAAGTGTGTACTTTCTGGAACTTTAGAATATTTTTTATGAAATTTCAACTTTTGATTTTCCCCTCCCGTGTCGACATTTTGTCACCGCAGAATCTTATGTGAAGTGTTTGGAAAGCTTAGATCTTGACATAAGTATTTTCCATTTGCCATTATGTGACCTTGGAGGGTCCTAACTTTTCTTTTGAAAAAGTAAAATAGACCCACCAGAGCAAAACTGACTTTTTTGTCATTTTGACTAGACCAGTGTGATCATGACAAGGAATAAGCCAATCAAAATCATTTTGAGTCATTTTTTATAAGATCCTATTTTTAGGGTTTTCCTAAAAACAGGGGCTTGAAACCCTAATTTTCAAAATTTTGAAAATTTGCAAGCACCCTCCTGACAATAAACCCACAAAAAGCTCATGCTTTGTTTGACCTAAAATTGACTTTTGACTACAATTTTACAAGATTTAGACCATTTTTACCAAACTGCCTTATTGAAGCAAATTTTTTATTTTGGGTACAACAACTTGCAATATTGCCTTAGTATTGTTTAGAAAATATATGCAAAAAAAAATTAGCGATTGTAAAAATATTAGAGAGGGACAATACATTGTATAGGAATCTTGGTTGAAGCCAAATAGGCTTGTACTAGGTTCTAATCTTTGTCCAAATCCCCCATATGATCTTTGAAGGGATCACCTAGGGCCCCTAGATTTGGCTTGGGAATGCTCAAATGTACTTAGGTTGAATCTAGAGGCCTAGGATAGGGCCCATGGTGAACCCACAGTGAAAACACTTGGGACCCAATTTTTTGTTTAATGAAAACAAGAAAAAGATAAAAAGTTCAAACTCTAACCAACAACTTTTCTTAGTCTCAATTGAGGATAAGGCACATGAGGTTGTTGTATGGCATCATTTACATGGTGTAGCTAGTGGGATTGGCATTGGCATTGCCTTTCCTTCCAACAAATCGACATATTACATTGATGCTCTTGATGAAGGGATATATGATGATTATGATTGATTTTACATATGCAAATGCACTAATATAAACCGTTTGTTTTATCTTTAATGGTTGACTATTAATATTGAATTATTAATTATCTGTGTTCTTTATTTAATTTTGTGCAAATAATGTATATTTTTGTATATTACAAATCTCGAGAGATGCTATTGAGGTGATTGGTCCTTCTAGTGTAGTGCAGGTGGTTATTGGTGCAATGTATGTGTATAGGGTAGATGGCAAATTAGCTGATTACATCTACTTTACTTTATGTAATGTGCATGTTATGAACAATGCATTCAATAACATTTGAAAATTGAGTGAGTTGAGAAGATTGTGGCAGATGCAAGGGAGGTGTAGATGTTCATTTGCAACTACACCTAACTGGTATTGTTTCGGTCCATTTCATGGAGGGAATTCCTCAAAACAGTTGAGATGATTTTCTTACTACCTGTATTGCAAAGAAATTATGATCATGGCATGGGAGTGGACTAGGGGGAGAGAGTCTATGATAGATTTGGGGAAGAGGGTGAAGGAAGTTGTATTGATGGATTTTGATTAGATATATGCATAGATGGAAGACTTGCCAAAATCTCGCGAATTTTTTTTCAAAACGAGTTTTTGGTGCAAGTACTCGCCGAGTTTTTGCGAGTTTTTCAATCGAGTTATTTAGAAAAATTCGGCCTCTTAGCAAAAAGAAACCTGTAGCAAGAATAGAGGCAATTTCGATTCATTTTTAGCAGTTTGTGTGGTCAAGGTCTTAATTTGGGTTTGTTAGCATTATTTTTAGCCACTCATAAAATCATGAAAATGAGGTGCGCCATGGAGTTTTGTATGGTTTCGAAAGCCTTAAATTGGTAGGAGCACGCCAAGGGCCTCGCCCTGTACCACGACAGGGAGCGCGCCAAGTGCGCTGCCCCTGGACCCCACAAGGGGTGCTACCCCTTGACTCTACTATCCCTAGTTTTCCAACTATGGATACATGTTTTATGGATATATGTTTTATCATATATATTCTATCCCTAGTTTTCATTTCTAGATGGAGGATGCGATCTATAATAGAGACCCCACCCTAGAGTTGGGAGAAACCCATCAATATACCTACGTATTATGCATGATGTGACATTTCTTAGCTCTTATGACTCTTTGATATGCAATTTTGACTGATGAGATATAGATCATGGTTGATAATGTGATTATTAGATGTGTCATTTTCCATGGGATCAATGAATTTTTATTTGCCTATTGAACACCTTGCATTTATTACTTTTCAAATTTTCAGCTTCTTTTAGTTTGTTTGAGCTACTTTTAATATATTTTCATTTTAAGATTCAAATATTAATTTTTTTTAAACCTGGAGAAAAATTGATAAAAAAATAAATGATAAACTCCACAGTCATATGACTAGAAAAGCGACCTGACTTATGGGTGTATGGGAGGAAAATAGACCATCAATTTATTACTCATTTTGACTGTGGACATGATTGTAAAACTGATCCATCCATTGGGGTGGATGGGAGGAGGAAAATAGACCATCCATTTAACTCACATTCTTCTCGCAGACATGGCTGGCTACTGTATCTAGTCAAGTATCTATCCATCTTTGATATTGTTGATAAATAACAATTAAGAGGGCTAACTTCCCACTCAATTGAATAGGGCTTGGCTTGGTTTCTCAAGGCTTCACTTCAAAGATCTAAACCTTCATTAAGTAGTTTGTTCTTTTGCACTGGGCCCGTAGAATCAATAGGGCGGTTGGTTCAACTTTCTTTCGAAGGTCAATCGACATGAGTCCCTCCACCTCCCAATCCCCAACATTAGTCCCTCTCTCCCAATAGTGAGACAATGCAAGCACTAAAAAGAGGTCACTTTGTCTCGTGTTCTCCATTTCCTTCCCCCACCTCTTTTTCTTAATCTGCCCCACCCCACCCTACCCAACATTTTTCAGCTCTTTCCACCTACCTGCCCCTTTCCTTGCATGGGCATTAAAATATATATTTTGGCAGGGAAATTATAACACTGAAAGTGATTCTGCAGTAGTTATTTTAGCTGAGCAGTTACAATTTCAATGATTTTGTTTGATTTTGAATTTTTTTTCAGTGCAATCTTATTTTCATTGTCTGAGAATGGATATCACAGAAAATAAATATTAGACATAATTGTAGGTATTATCAATTATGGAATGAAAATTTTAACTTATAGTTTACACAGTTTTGCTGCTTTCAAAATTGCCAATTATTACTGTAATTCAAGTAAATACCAGGACATATAAATGTATGGTACTGAGTCCTGATTATAAGTAGAGTGAATTTTGGAGTTTATTTCTGTGTCAATTGCATGTTACTTTCCTTTCTGGAAACTTGTTATGACAATAAATAAAAGGAAATTTGCTGACAGAACTGTTTTCTTTCTGGATGTAGTTGGCACGTGAATCCTTATCATTTTGGGTAAAAGCCTTTTCAGAGGACACTGCTAAAAGGCTTGAAAACTTCGGGTTTATACAATTTAGACCTGGAGGTAGGAATCAAATCTCTTGGAATGTCTGCTGATGTGCCTACAGTTGTAGTTTTTCATTACCCATCTATGTGAGTTGATTATGTTATCACTGAAAAAATAATATGGGAACCAAGACAACGTGAAGTTAGGTTGTAAAACTGTGTAAAAACTCAAAATAAAGAGTTGAGTGCTGAGAGCTTCTTCTAGTTTGGTGGTTGCTGTGAGCAATGTACTGTCTTTTGCTTTTGGAGTTATCCAAAATTTATCTGTAAGACTTGGTGTGTTGTATTGTTTATAAGAAAACTAATAACATTATCATGTCTGGTATTATTTTCTAAGATTTTTTCATTTAGATTCTGCTCAATTTTAAATCCTATTTAATCTGCTTTTCAATTTTTCAGCTAAACATGTGATTCATATTGTAGTTCAATTGTGTAGAAAATTAAGCGGTAATACATTTTGATTATACTCTTCTTTTTCCTTTAATGAAGGAACCATATCCGTCAACAAATAATCACATCAATGGCTTGTATGAAGGCAATTGTCTCATCTCTTTGCATTGCATTTGCATCTTTACATGTCTGTGTTTCTCATTCTATCTTTTAATGAGTTCAAGTTGTCCACCAAACAAACCATTATTGAACAAGAAACTTCAGGCTTTGGTAGTGCAGGAGCCATTTATTAGTTGTGACTTGGATATTTCAACTTGTCTGTAGTTTCTTCATCTTGCATTTGTCTTATTGCTCTTATGTAGGGATTTTACATTTTTATTCACTAGTGGAAACATAGGTCAGTGATGGCTGAAATGCCAAGCACATAGAAAAAAAGAAACTCCATTAAACTTCATGAATGACCAACGTAGGCTTATGGGACTCAAGTGAACAGCAACCAACAACAGGTAATTAGGAGTTCTAGAAGGAATCCAAGCAACTAAAAATGAGGTATCTTACATCAAACTAGGAATCAAAACTCACATGAGCCAATAAGATATCCAATAAGAAACTCTTGGAACGAGAGATGGAAGATTCTACTGGATAACTAAAAAAATTAGATATCATGAAATTTCAGTTCTCTAAAGAAGCCATTAGAGCAAGAAATTCTTTGTATGAGCGTGGCTCATGCTAGTTTGTGGGCTATTTATCAGTTGTGACTGATATTACAATTTGTCTGTAGTCTCTTAGATTCACCTTATTGATCTTAGATTGGGGGGCTGAGGGGTTAAGGGTGAGAGGCGTCTACATTTTGCTTCTCTAGAAGAAATAGAGGTAACTGTTAGCTGAAATATCAAGCATATGTAAAGAATGGAAGGAAAAGAAATATTAAAGTCCATAAATCACCAAAGCAGGCCAATGGAACTCAAATGCACAGAAAGAAATAACAGCTAATTAGGAGTTCTAAAAGGAATCCCAATGACCAAAATAAGGAATCCAACATCAAAACTAGCATTCAACAAAAGTCTCATAAGGAACAGAAAGATACTCTGTACGAAAACTTTGGAACAAAAGAAGGGATATTATACCAGGTCATATAAAAGAATGGATATCAAGAAATTTAGCTTATCTCAACAAGAAATTTTATGCTTGTTTGAGTAAAGTTCTTTGAACAAGTTCTTGTCAAGTAGGAAATTTTAGTTAATAGTGGGTTGTGGAATATTATCTGTTGTGAGTTGGATAC